>JAMKCH010062192.1:0-153860 GCA_023653785.1 Ophioderma brevispina
TCTTGCTGCAGCCCGCGTTCGCGGCACCACACCAGGTCGTACGTCTAGTCGATTATGAATTAAAACGTTTATTATAGATAAACTTTGATTATTTACCTAATCGATGTTTAATGAGAGCGATGTAAAAACACACAATTTTAAAATAAATTACTTTGTTTAAAATTTGTAATCCAAGTTCACAGGTATTGTCTAGTTATTCAGTAATTGCATCCGTAGTTTAGAGGTGTTTTGGCCTTGGTCAAGTGACCCGTTAACAAAATTGGGGGCTTGTCGGAAATACCCTGTAAAATATAGTTAAAAATTTCGAACAAATTTGTGTATATTGGTGTTAAGTTTGATATTGTACTGTTATATTGTTATTGTGAGTAGTGTTTACACTATGGCGTTAACGCCAGAAGAGTTTCTTACACAGATAAAACGTGGCAGAAGTTTGATGTGAATTGGCCAATGTATAATGGGGTGGAGTCAGGCATTCCATGAGAATAACAGTTAATCAAAAAACCAGTCAGTGTCAGTGGATAGAATTATTAAATACGAATAAAAAAATTCGTCCCTGCCCATGGGCGCCGCCATTTAGACAGTATAGCTACAGCTAGCTACCAGACTCTACATACAAATGATAGGATTATCTTTTTTAGAATTATGAACTATGTTCCCCTGCAAATTATTTGCCCATGAACAATATCTGACATATGCTGTATTGTAATGAGAACATGATATAGAAAATATTAAACCGACGGAAATAAAAATCAATCGACGGAAAGTAATGTTGTGAATGTTTGTACTTAAAAGTAGGGAGAGGGAGATCTTTTTGGAGCGTAAAATTGCGGCGATGTTTGTCACTTCAAAAGAACGGCATTTGATTGTATTAGCAAAACGGTGATGTAGCGTGTGTAGTGGATTAGGTGGGAAAGTTTGTACTTGAAGTGGGGAGTCATTTTGAGAGTTAAATATGTTGAGTTGTTACATTCAGGTCTGAAGAGTTACGTGAAAAAAATTGTGATTGTGGTGTGTTATGACTGGTGTTAATGTCATTTTGAAAATTGGCAGGTTGTTCCGATAGTTTAAATATATGGCGAGTTACCACCGAGTATCATAATTTTTTTGTTTGCTTCTTCGCAACTTACTTTTCAATATTCATAGTATGTTACATCAAAATACTTTCGGTAACTGTGAAGGTGACACTCCCCATACCATATATGTATCCCTCCAAACTACTCGCAATACTCTGAAATACTCGCCACATTTAAAACTCATACAAAAAGGGCCTTCAAGTTTTAAGGTTTTCAACCATCCCCAATACATCAACGAAGACGCCGCATTCCAAACTTTGCCATATCTAACTCGCCAATAAGGAGTACCGCACCATAATTTTACCTCTCGTCAAATTTACTACCCCCACTTTAAATTACAAACTCCTAATTCCCAATATAATATACATCGATCAACTGTTGCCAAACAATATTCTTAACTCTTCCCACCCCTGGAGGTGAATTCTCACCAGTATTTTTTAATGCTCCAAATTTCCTTTCTGCCTTCATGATGGCGCCCCCAGTGCTGAAAATGACGAATAAATATTATTCGTATTTTTTTTATTCCGTCTTATTTAACTGCAAAACCAGTTTAACTCGCCTTGTTGAGGGAAGATGTTTACTAGATGAGGGATTTTGGAAACATAGTAGAAATTCAGGATAGTCAGATCAGTGCTTTAAAATAAACAGATGGAAATGCAATGCAAATAGAAATGGCCGAATACAATGCAAGGAAACGACAAGACAAAGAAAAAGAAAACAGATAGGTTGCTTGAGAACCAGCAAAAGTTAGAAAGAAGTAAAGAAAGGCAAGACAAATTACAATTAGAGAAGGAAAAACTTGAATTAAAAAGGCACTAAAAAACAGAACTAGATCCCAAATACAATGGAACACAAAGAGAAAATAACAGATTACTAATGGAGGAAAGAATGAAGTTGGCAAATTAAAATTGAAGCCAAAACAAAATTAGAACAAGAAAAGTTAAAAAGGGCACATTCAGGCTCCTCCTCACACTCAGGTTTTGATGCCACCAGAACATCAAAATGGGTTCCGGACATTTAGGGAACAGAAGTTGACAAGAATTTTTTTTGGCCACTTCGGAGAAGATTGCCGAAAGTATGAGTGGGCCTAAAGAGCAGTGGACAACATTTGCTTCAGACGGTTTTATTAGAAAGCTAGGAGACTACTCGTCCCCATCAATTGATCAGTGCAGTGATTATGAATTAGTAAAGCGTCTATTCTTAATGCCTATGAATTAGTGCCTGGGCGTATCGCAAAAATTTCGGAGTGCGAACAAACTTGCAGATCAACTCATGTTGAGTTTGCTAGAGTTTAGGAACAAATGTTGGATATGTGGCTTACTTCCAAGGAAGTGAAAAAAGACTTCAATCAACTTAGGCAGTTGGTTTTGATTGAGCAATTCAAACAGTGCTTCACGCTGACATAAAAACACCCTGAGATAACTCTATATTCAAGATTTGAAAAATGCGCAACAATAGTAGATGATTACGCCCTCACACTAAGTTGAGTTCCATCAATAGTACGGGTGGGCCTAATAAGTTAAGTCAGAATTACAAGAGTTTTAATTCAAATACCTATAGCCTTACCAAAGTAGATCATTCAAAGTCATGGTACATCAGAAGCACGTTAAGTCAGGTTCCTCCAGTCAGGGGAAGAAGGTTCCTTCTAGTGCCAAACCCAAGTCAGGGAATGGTTTTAAGTCAGATGTAACTTGTACATATTGCAAGGATTCAGGTCATTTATTGCAATCTGTTGGAATTGATGGGAATCAGATGGCCCACTAAGTAGAATTGTACACCACAGTTTTGCTGTTCCCTTAGACCACAAGTTAGTTCACATGCTATTAAGAAGATGCTGAGTCTGAGAAAGTTAGGAAAGACTTGAACCATTTTGTCTTATCAGGGTTACAATGGCGCTTGATGGTGACACAGTTGATCCAAAACCTATAAAAATGCTTCACATGTTGTGCCCATCATAATTTTGGAGGGGCCATTGCCCTTTAGTTAAGTCAGTGCACGAGTAGAATGCTTACCAGGTATAGTTGATATTATTAGTGTCCCTCTTCACAAGGTTAATTTGAAGTCTGAGTTGGTCTCAGGTACAGTCATAGTTGAGGTAAGCTGAACTTCCAGTCAAGGTGTTTCAATGTTATTAGAGGAAGATTGGCAGGCGGGAAGAAAGTTACATCCCGACAATTGTTACCCATAATCCATGCACAGAAGTGGACAGTGATGATGCTAGGAATAGTGAATGCAGTTATCCAGCCTGTGCAGTTACTAGGAGTATGGTAGGAAAGCCAATGCTGGAAGCAAGTAGTAGTGATAGGAAGGGATGACCTTGTGCCCTTAATTTAGATTAAGCGACACGTTCATGACAAAATTAGATGAACCAGGTCATCTTCCCTTTCCGGGGAGACAGGTTCTCAAAACAAGAGTCAGGCCCTGACAGGTGCATAGTGGGGATAATGATGATGCTCCTTTGAGTATAGCAAGTTGTTCTTGGACGGAGATGATCCTAACTCAAGATCTTAGTCAAAGGGCAGTTACCTGCAGGAGTCGGAGAGGTCCTGTGTGTTTTTAAAAACAAAAATGGATGTGCTGATGAGGAGGAAATGGAGGCCACCTGATTCTCCGGCAAATGATGAGTGGAAAGGTGTTCATCAGATAGTTGTTCCAAAAAAAGGGTTTTTTTAAATCTATGGAGGTCATCAGGCATGCCCACGATTAGTCCCCATGGCAGGGACATTTAGGAGTCAAGAAGACACATGATAGGATTTGAAACCACTTTTGGTGGCCTACACTTCGAAAAGATGTTTCTGAATACTGAGGTCTTGCCATTACTTGGTCAAGTTGTGGGCCAGCCTAATCAGAAAATCCTGTCCGCTCTCTGAACCAATTAAAGACATGCGGAGAGCCATTTAGTGGGGTCATGTTGTACCTAGTGTGAGGACTCTCCCTAGGAGAAGTCGGGTTGGTAAATCAGTACCTATTACTATCATGTGTGCACAACAGGTTCCCTGAAGCCATACCTTAAGGAATAGTAAGGCTAAAACGGTAGGGAAGGCTTGACCAAGTTTTCACTCTTGTATGCCTACCGAAAGTCAATTCAGTCAGATAAGGGGTCAACATTTACATCTGCCATATTTTCAACACGTGATGTATGAGTGAGGGATAGAACAGTATCTGTCAAGTGCTTACCATGCCGAGACCCAAGGAGCTTTAGAGAGAATCCACCAAACTCTGAAGAAAATGTTAGGAATTATGTTAGCATTTGAGAATACTGGGATGAGTGGCGTTTAATTTTATTGTTTGCGCAAGGGAGGGAAGTTCAGGATAACCCTAGGTTCCGTCCCTTTGATAGTTTTTGGGCGGTACCGTTCGCGGGCGGGTCCCTTGATACTAAAGGAGAATGGCTGCTGAATGATGAAACTGACACCAAACTTTTGGACTATGTTTCCAAATTCAAGTATAGGACTCAATAGGGCAAATGAAATTGCCAGGGGGAATTAGGGATTGAAGCAAAGACCAGACCAAAAATGAAGAAGAAGTGGTATGACCAAGATGCCCAAGGAGTAGGGTCTTAGGCCAGGAGACCAAGTGTTAGCCTTGTTCAACCCTGGACATCTACTGCAGGCCAGGTACCATGGTCCTTATACAGTAGAGTCAAAGTAACTGGAAGTGACTACATAGTCAAAACGCCAGATAGGGGTAAGAGTAGGCAATTGTGCCATTATAAATATGGTTGAAGAGCATGTAGGTAGAAATGTGAGTAAGGGCAGTGCAAAACCAGTGGGCTCTGTAAGTCTACTGAGGAAGGTGCACATGATGACAATCATGAATCTGAAGATGTTCAAAATTCAAACAGTGATGACAAGCAGGCATGATTATCCAATCAAAGTGCAAAATCAGATGTGCTCAAGGATTTGGATACAAAACTAGGCCATCGTTCGATATCAAACAGTGCGAAATCAAGCAGTTGATTAATGAATTTGAAGATATTGCAACGGGAGGCGTGTCCTGGCTTTATTGGGTCCTTATGGAGATCCAACATCGTTGTAGAAGTCGTCATCAACAAGTGCCAGATACCCACGTATCCCCGATAGGTAGAATTCAGGAGGGGGCAGGTGGTACATTCATGCGAGGGAGATGTGGTAACGTGCTTCCCCACTTAAACAACTTCTTCGACAGTACTTTCACCTTGATCTTTGTGATATTGAGATCACCGAGTTCAATCAGACCAAACAGCCCGGTGCGAGTCAAAGCAAGTCATTTGAATGCTATGATAAAATATGTATTATTCTTGTATCTCTCTTTCTTAACACATTCTATGATATTTACAATTTGAGGGTGCTTCAGACCCTTCAGACGTGAGCATTTTTAAGGGAATTCTTGTAAATGTGAGCAATTCCGATATGGGATCTTTAAAAGTGTTCTTGGAGTTAAAAGGGATTCTTAAGTGGTCGAAGTAACTGATCAACGTGAGCAAGTCTCAGCAAGAAAGGCTTTCATTCACCTGAGGGCAGGTGGGCCGTAAACACAGCAGCATACCTACCGGCTAGCCCAAGAGGGCTGACCCTCTCGGGGTGAGACCCACCCAAATGGCAAATGTCTCACCTTTTTACCGATTTTGTTATGATTTCGGAACTGCGCTGTTCCAAATATGCGTGTTTATTCTGGGCGTAAACTTGCGCACGAGGCATCATTGGCTAGAAGTTCGGGTCGTATCCATTTAGTGCATAGGTAAGAAATAGCAGCAAAGCGTTTGTACTCAAGACAAAATGTCCATAAATTTAGGGCAGGCCATGCCTGGATTTTACCAATATTCTTACTTCTTTATACGATTCTTATCAAAACTTAATAAACTAGATTACCTGCTATTTTCAAGGTTTTGTTTGTTGAAACTATTAACTTTAACGATTTTCCCATAATTATGAACTAGAAATACATCGTCTGTTGACAAGTTTAAAGTTGTGTATGGATGGCTGCCAAGTGCCGTTTTCGGTCTAATAATGACAATATTTAGACATATTTCCTACCTTTTTGGGTACTAAAAGTGACACACAGTATTTTACAACGAAATTGCGGGATTTGTATTTTACACTTACAATGACATGGAAAGTGCGCATAGGATTTTCTGTGGGAAGGTGAGTTCCGAATTCGGCAGGTGTTGCGAAGAAGAAACTGGGACACTATCGGAATTTCTGCCTTTTACTCGTGTAATGACAACACTGAGGAATGCAAAGATGCTCAAAACTTTATAATGAGAGGTTTGAGAGCATAGATTAATGAATTAAAAAACAAGGTTTTTGGGGGGGGCTAGAGAATTGTGGTGCAATTATTGCAAGATGGCAAGCCGACATTCGTTACCAATATTTTTCCATGAGTCTGTAAGTCCAAACTGTGTTTTAGTTAGCAAAGTTTGAGGGTCCCCCTCCCCCACCGGGTTATGTTTAAGTTGAAGGCATGATGGGACGTTGGACAACATGGCTGCTTGACATGAAAGAAGTCTGTGTACGTATACGTTTTGACGTCATCATTTGTAGCAGATAGAAAGGACATAATAATCAAGAAAGCAAACAAGATTATAGATGATTAGTAGGTGTAGTGAAATAAGGAACTGCCATTTGAGAAGTAAATCATGTCGTACTCCGTCTCTTTATTCGATGTTTCCAACCGGCCATGTGCCGTAAGATTTACTCATTTCAGGAAATGCCCGCCAACAGTAATTATTATTTTACGTTAGTAAAACGTGAAACCTCGTACGTATGTGATCACCGAATCCCGAAAATCTGTGATTTATCTGCAAGTTTAGACACGACCTACAGACAACATAGGGCAGTTGAATAACAGAAGTTAAACTTGAAGCCCCCCCAAAAAAAAAAAAAAAAAAGAAAGGAGTGAAGTCATGAAAATATGATCAGAAACTTATTGGCTAGACTTGAACTAAGTTTGTGGTGAAGTGAAAGTTTTCTTGCCCGAGGGTCCCGCGTAACGGGTCTTTGATATTATAGAGGGCGCCAGACAACATTCACATTGTAACAGCCGACGCTGGGACATGATGAAAGTGATATCGTAAACATTTAATGAAAGTCAACCAATGAACTAGGAGCTCTGGAAAACTAAACTAAAGTACTTCCAAATTTAATCTGGCCTCTATAGATGAAATAAAGGTACTAGTCCAGCCTGAAGCTCAACATTTTGTTAACCGGGTGGTGGGGCCCCGGGGGACTGGGTGTTGTGGCCCCTGCTGGTAACAATTAAATCAGCAACAGATTTGCATGCAGGTAAGTAGTATGAAAGGGAGAAATGCTCCAGTGGTTTAGCATGCATTATCTGTGAAGCTACCCACATTTTACCTTGAATATATAACAAACTATGTACCAGACTATAACTACAAAGACCTATCCACATGGCAACATCAGAACTTGAGCCAGCAGAAGTTTGTATGGAGCCAGGTGAAGAATCTACTGAAAAACTTGTTCGGCGGGTATCACCAAGAACTCGGACTGCATACGTAAAAAAAGAACGGAATCCAGGAGAGGAGCCTGAAATGGGTCCCGATGGACAGCATCTCCAATCAAGGTTCCGTCCGTGGTAGTCGTGCCTCATCAGAAGTGCTCAATCCGAAAGAGTAGAGCTATGAGGAAGAGAAGGTTGAGTTAGCAGCTAGAGCAGCTGTATTAAATGACGACACGAAATAGAAAATAAGAAAGCGAATACAGAGAAATCTCGAGCAAAAGGAACTGCAATTAAGAACATACGTAAAACAGCAAAAGGCAGAGTTAGACTAAAGAATGAAGAATTGCAGTTGGAAGCCGATTTAGAAGCTGCTAAGGTGCTCAACGTATGCCTTGACGATGAGTGTCTGAAGTAGACAGCACAAAGTTACAAAGGAAGTAGCCCTTCAGACAGTGTCTAAGAGCTATTATAATGAAACGTGCAGAAGAATTAAAGGAAGTAGGGAAATACCAAGAAACAAACCTACTACAGATGATTGGAATTCTCAGCGAACAAACACTGGTGATGCAGCAGATTAAATCAAACTTTACTTGGAACCACAGCGCAAAGATGTCTGCACAATATCCCACACAGGAGCCAGCTACGGCTCATCAACGTAAAGGAAGAATCTAGACGGGCTAAGGAAAGAATTGGAGAATGCATAAAGAAATAGATGAGGAAAGGAAGCCATGGAACTGTGTTGATTCAGACGTGGGTGCTGCAAACTATTACAAAGCAGCTGAAGCAGCCTCAGTACGCGTACAAACATTGACAGTTTATCTGGGAGTTTATCCCAAGATACCAGCAGTGAACGAGTAGCTGTACCGACATGAATATAGGCCTGGAAAGCAAGGGGTTACATGTGAATCAGCTGCATCAGCGATGGAGAAAGAACCCTTAAAACTCATACTGCAAATATAGGGATACCTGAGAAGAAAACACACAAAGGCCCACAACTCAGTCTCACAACCTTGACAACATAGAAACTGCACCACAGATGGCAGCCCTTCAACATATTGCTGATATCCAAGTAGTCCTACAGCTGTGGACAACTTGGGTCATACAATACGGGATCTGAAAAAGTGTGAAATTAGATGAAACCACAGACCCACATGAAGGCAAAGGGGAAGGAAAAAACCAGACTGAAACCTACGTACATTTTTATCCAACTACAGATGAATGTATGGATGGGAGTGTTAAGTCAGGGCAAGACTTACTGGTGACAATTTAGGACAAGCTAGTCAGCTTCCAGAAGGAATCCTTTTTACCAAGTACAGATTTGGCATATTTTGATGGTAGGGACCTGCTTAAATATCAGCATTTATAAAGAATTTCAAGCTTTGGTAGAAGAAGGTACTAACAATGACACCAGAAGGGTGAGCTTCTTTTGAAATACACTAGTGGAGAAGCACACCAGTTAATTGAAGATTGTGCTTTGTTGGAACCAAGAGAAGCATATAGTACAGTTCTAGCCCTACTGCGTAGGAGGTATGGACATCCAGCTCTTGCAACCGCGTACAGACAATCATGAATCTGAAGCTGTCAAAATTCAAACAGTGATGACAAGCAAGCATGTTATCAATCAATAGCAAACATCAGAGTGCTCAAGGATTTGGATAAAAAACTAGGCCATCTTTCAGATAATCAACAGTGCGAAATCAAGCAGTTGATTAATGATTTGAAGATATTGCAACGGGAGGCGGGTCCTGGCTTTATTTGATCCTTCTGGAAGATCCAACATCGTGGTAGAAGTCGTCATCATTCAAGTGCCAGAACCCACGTATCCCCGTAGGTATAACTTCAGGAGGTGCGGGGTACATCTGCGAGGAGATGTGGTAAACGTGCTTCCCCACTTTATACACTTCTTCGACAGTACTTCACCTTGATCTTTGTGATCATGAGTATCACCCGAGTCAATCAGACCAAAAGAGTGAGAGTCCAAGCAAGTCATTTGAATGCTATGAGTAAACTATTATTATTCTTTTATCTCTCTTTCTAACACATTACTGTAGTACAATTTGAGGGTGCTTCAGACCCTTCAGACGTGAGCATTTTACGGGAAATTCTTGTAAATGTGAGCAATTCCGATAGGGATCTTTAAAAGTGGTTCTTGGAGTTAAAAGGGATTCTAAAGTGAGTCGATTAATGCATCAACGTGTGCAAGTCTCAGCAAGAAAAAAGGCGTTTATTCACATGAGGCAGCGTGGGCCGTAAAACGCAGCATACACTACAGGCTAGCCCTAAGAGGGAGGAAAAGAGAGGGGGAGAGAAACCCCCCCCCAAATGGCAATTTCTTAACCTTTTCATACCCGATTTGTATGATTTCGAACTGCGTCTGTTCCAAAATATGCGTACTTATTCTGAGCGTAACTTGGGCACGATCACATGGGCTAGAAGTTCGGGTCGTATCCATTTAGTGCATAGGTAAGACATTAGCCAGCAAAGCGTTTTACTCAAGACAAAATGTCCATTAAATTTAGGTGGCATGGCAATGGACATTGATTTTACCAAGATTTTACTTGCTTATATACGATCTATCATAACTTAATAAACTAGATTTACATGCATTTTCAAGTTTGGTTTGTTGAAACTATAACTTGAACGATTTTCCTCATAATCATGAACTAGAAATACAATCGTCTGTGACAAGTTACAAGTTGTGTAACGGATGGTGCCAAAGTTGCCGTTTTCGCGTTAATAATGACAATATTTAGACATATTTCCTACTTTTGGAGGACTAAAAGTGACACACTAGATCATTTTACAACGAATCTGCGTGGTATTTTTCCATTTAACATTACAATGACATAAAGGGAGACATTAGATTTCTGTGTGGAGGTAAGTTTCGAATTCGGCAGGGTTGCGAAGAAGAACCTGTGGGAAACTATCGGAATTCTGCCTTTTACTCGTGTAATGACAACACTTTGAGGTCATGGAAAACAGCTCAAACTTTATAATGAGAGGTTTTGCTGAGCATAGATTAATGAATTAAAAACATAGATTGGACTAGGAACTGGGGTGCAATTATTGCAAGATGGCAAGCCGACATTCGTTACAATATTTTTCCTGATGTCTGGAATGTCCAAATCTGTGTTTTAGTTTAGCAAAGTTTGAAGGTCCCCCTCCCCCAACCGGGTAGTTAAGTTGAAAGGCATGATGGGACTGTTGGACAACCATGGCTGCTTAAATGAAAGAAGTCTGTGTTACGGATAACTTTTTACGTCATAATTTGTAGGCAGATAGAAGACCGTTAATAATCAGAAGCAAACAAGATTATGATGATTAGTAGGTGTAGAAATAAGATGCCATTGCAGAAGTTAAATCATGTCGTACTCGTCTCTTTATTCGATGTTTCCAACCCGGCCATGTGCCGCTAAGATTTACTCAATTTCAGTGAACTGCCCGCAACAGTAAAAAAGTTAGTAAAAGTGGAAAACGCTCGTACGTAGTGATAACCGCATCCGCAAAATCTTTGATTATCTGAAAATAGCACGACTACAGACTACATAGGGCCAGTTAATACAGAAGTAAAACTGTGAAGGGGACCGTGTAGTCATGCAAATATGATCAGAAACTTATTGGCTAGACTTGAAATAAGTTGTGGTGAATGAAGTTTTCTGCCCGAGGGTCCCGCGTAACGGGTCTTCGATATTATAGAGGGCGCCAGACAAACATTCACATTGTAACTAGCAGACGGCGTGGGACATGCTGCAAGTGATATAGTAACATTTAATGAACGTCCAAACCAATGAACTAGGAGCTCTGGAAACTAAACTAAAGTTACTTCAAGATTTAATCTGCCTCTATAGACTGAAATAAAATTGTTACTAGTCCAGCCTGAGGCTCAACATATTGTTAACGGGTGGTGGCACGGGGGATGGGTTTGTTGGCCCTGCTGGTAAACAATTAAATAAATCAGCAAATACAGATTTACGTGCAGATAACTATAGTATGAAAGGAGAAATGCTCCAGTGGTTTAGCATGCATTATCTGTGAAGCTACCCACAATTTACCTTGAAGATATAACAACTATTGTACCAGTACTATACTACAAAGGCCCTATCCAATCATGGCAACATTCCAGAACTTGCCACCCCGTCAGCAGAAGTGTGTACTGGAGGCAGTGTGGAAGAACTCTAATGAAAACTTGGTTCGGGGGCGGGTTACACCAGAAACTCGGACCTGCGTAAGGAAAAAAAGAACGGAATCCAGGAGATGAGCCTGAAATTTGTCCCGATGGAACAGGCATCTCCAATCAAGGTTCCGTCCGTGGTAGTCGTGCCTCACATAACCACGAAGGGATCAATCAGAAAGAGTTAGAGCTATGAGAAGAGAGGTGAGCTAGCAAGCTTAGAGCAGCTGTTATAAACGGCGGACCGGAAATAGAAAAGAAAAGAGAACTACAGAGAAATCTCGAGCAAAAGGAAAACTGCAAATTAAGAAACATACGTGGTAGAACAGCAAAAAGCAGAGTTAGACTACAAGAATGAAGAATTTGCCGTTGGAAGCGAGTAGAAAGCTGCTAAGGTGGCTCACACGTATGCTTGACGATGAGTGTCATGAAGTAGACAGCATAAAAAGTTACAAAGGAAGTAGCCTTTCAGACAGTGTTATAAGAGCTATAAAAAAGAAACTGCAGAAGAATTAAAAGGAAGTAGGGAAATTACCAAGAGGAAACAACCTACTACAGATGAATTGAAATTCTCAGCAGAACAAAACACTGGTTGATGCAGCAGGATAATCAAACTACTTGGAAAACACCGCAGCAAATGGATGCTGCACCCAACTCCACACAGCGCCCGCTACGGCTATCAAACAAAGGAAGAATCTAGACTGGCTAAGGAAAAGGAATGGAGAAATGCATAAAGACATAGATGAGGAAAGGGAGCCCTGGGAAAATGTGTCGATTCAGAAGTGGGTGCTGCAAACTATTACAAAGCAGCTGAAGCAGTTCATGCACGTCGGGTACAACATGGACAGTTTATCCGAGGTTAGATACCAGCAGTGAAAAGTAGTAGCTGTTACAGACACGAAATTAGGCCTGGAAAGCAAGGGTTACATGTTGGAACATCAAGCTGCATCAAGCGATGGAAGAAAACCAGCACTGAAGACCAATACTGCAAATATAGGGATACCTGAGAAGAAAACACAAGGCCCACAACTCAGTCTCACAACCTTGCACAACATAGAACTGCACCACAGATGGCAAGCACTTCAACATATTGCTGATATCCATGTAGTCCTACAGCTGTGGACAACTTTGGGTCATACAATAAGGGATCATGACAGTGTTGAAATTAGAGGAAACCACAGAATTCCACATGCAGGCAAAGGGCAGGAAAAGAAACCAGAGCTGAAACCTACAGTCATTGTACGCAAACTACAGATGAATGTATGGACGGGAGTGTTAAGTCAGGGCACAGACCTTGTGTGACAACATATTGAACAAGTGCTAGTCAGCTACCAGAAGGAATCCTTTTACCAAGTACAGATTTGGAATATTGTGGTAGTGACCTGCTTAAATATCCAGCATTTATAAAGAATTTCAAGCATTTGGTTAGAAGAAGGTCTAAACCAATGACACCAGAAGGTTGGAGCTTGCTTTTGAAATACACCAAGGGAGAAGCAACCAGTTAATTGAAGATTGTGCTTTGTTGGAACCAAGAGAAGCATATAGTACAGTTCTAGCCCTACTGCGTAGTAGAGGATTATGGAATCCAGCGCTTTGCAAACGCGTAAAGATACAGAGAGCGGAAAGATGGCCACAAATTTCAAAATGGCGACAAGGAAGCGCTGCGGAGTTGCAATCCTGAACAACATCTGCCAAGCAAAGAAGACTAACATGATTTATGCTACATGGAGGCTCTGCTTTTCTAGGACAGTAGCCCGAAAGTTGCCAATAGCGCTCCAAAAAAAAATGGAGTGAAAATAGTGGCAATGCCGGGAGATGAGAAAGCTAGATCCCCAACGTCAGAGGATTTGAGCATTTTGGACCAAACTATCAAGAAATCAAAAATGATCCCAGAATTGAAGGATTGGGCTACCAGAAAAGAGTAGTTAATGACCAGAAGCACACTCAACACAGTAAAGGGACCAAAAAAAGACAAGTTTATCAACTTCAGATGCCAGACGGGCAATATGGGAAGATAACTCAGAAGAGAACCATGGTGCGAGGACCCCTGGTGCAAGTGAAGAAACCAAGGATCAAACAACTTTAAGCCAGGAAGTGGGTGCACCTAATGGGACAGATACCAACACTCGATCCTGTAATGCAGAAAGAAAGCTTGGTGCAATGAAGCTTGAGGAAAGGGCCCAGTTTTGTAGAAAACAAAGGCCTGTCTTTGCGTATGAAGCCAGGGCCAAGAAAGAAAGTGCAGGAACCCTGAAAATGTATCCACCTGTGGTAAAGAAAGCCCCCTACTCCCTTACACAAAACAAGATTGAGTATAAGGAGGACAGTTCCAAGAAAACCAATGGTTAAACATGAAGTTGAACCAATTCAAAGGCCCACTGCCTGTGTGAGTGCTGGGTGTATATTCACGTATGACAATTCTACCAGTGACTGTGACAGCAGCAGGAGGACCTGCGTCCAAACATTACGCCTTCCTGATAGTGGATGCGGCGCTGTATCGCCTCACCAGAACTTCTGTGAAAAACTTCATGTGAGAACCAAGAACACCAAATTACTACTGAAAACATAGCTGATGAAACAGATTATGTGAAACCCAAGGGGGGCAGATCAGTTGCAGGTTGCGATTGTTCAAGTGTATTTCCTTTGGGGATCTTCAGATGTGTTTGTAAAGAAAATCCAGTCACCAATGAAGATATTCCCAAAACAGAGAGAGATAGACAAGTGGGTGCATCTTAAGGACATCAGACTGCCAAGGAATGGGGTCAAACAAAAGACACATTAGCATGTGCTCCTTCAGTGAGTCTGATGATTGGATTTAGGAACATACCTGCAGCATCGCAACCATTGGCAAATTATCACTGGACGAGTAGGAGGAGCCATATGCTGTGAAATTACCTCTGGGCTGGATGATACATGGACTGGTTAACAGCGGGAACCAGAAGTCTGTTGAGCTCAGGTAAGGTGAGAAACACAACCAGCATTACAAAGAGTGATGAACATTTAGAAGAACTTTTCAACAAGTTACGTGAAAGGACTTGATGAGAAATCAGGAATTGAAGTCAGACCCTCAGTGGAAGACAAGAAGTTTCTTAAGCTGATGGAGGAGACTATAGAGCAAAGAACCAGATGGCCATTTACAGACAGCGCTCCATTTAGAGATAGGAGTACTGTTATGCCAAACAATCGCACGCATGCGGAAGTTAGGCAAATAGCCTGAGGAAAAAACGCCTGGTCAAAGACACGAACCTTTGTGGAGCAATAACCCAATTTAGGCAGACCTGGAAGCAAAAGGAATACGCAGAAAAAGTACCAGAGCAGGAATTAGGGCGTGAAGATGGACGTCAGTGGTATATACCCCACCATGGGGTATTTAACCGATAAAACCAGGGAAGATTAAGAAGTGGTATACAACTGTCCGCTGCTTGTATGGGAAAGTCTCACTTGAACAAACAACTTTTACCAAGGGCCCGATTTACCAACAGATTGACTGGTGTTCTAATGCGGTGGCGCCAAGAAACCGGTTAGCATCGTATTGGTGCAGACATAGGAGAGTATGTTTTAACAGGTCAGGTGGCAAAAAAGAGGATAGAGACATGCTGAGGTACTTGTGGTGGCATGGAGGAAACTGAACAAGGATTTGCAAATAAGCAGGGGTTGTGCAGGTCTTCGGTGCCGGGTCTGTCTAACCAGCTTCGATAATTATGTGCTCAGAAAGAATGCTGAAGATTGTGGAAAATAGAAACCCAGGGTGACAGAGACCATATTGAACTCCTCTTATGTAGAGGACAGTGTTGTGAAGTGTTTCAATACTGAAGAAGAAGCCATAAGAAGTATCAAAAGAGTGTTCAAGAAAAAGAAACACTACCAAGAAGGGAGGCTTCAGGCTGCCAAGTGGGTCAGCAACAATAGGGAGTTGATTGAAAGTTTTCCAGCAGAAGAAAGGGCTAACTTATTTAAAAGAAGTAAGCATCTGATTTAGATGTGGAAACCCCTACCTACAGACAGAGCGCTAGGAATTCAGTGGAATGGCAGAAACCGATCTCAACTTGGGTCTCTGGAGCATGACTGAGAAATGGGGTGTAGTCACACACGGAGAAGACTACTTCTCAATTGTAAGCGGATATTATGATCCCGATGGGAATGCAGATTGCCCCCTTTCCAATCAAAGATAGATCAGTCTGAAGACATCTGTCAGGCCCAAAATGAGGGTGGGACGATAGGGATTCCACACAAGCAAGCGACGAATGGACGAAATGGACCCAAGAACTTCAGGCTAGAAGAAGTGAAGCTAAACAGGTGTCTGAAGCCAGCTCACATAACCAAACCTACAAACATCCAAAGCACCATTGCGCTGATTGCCAGCCGAGAGGGGGTATGGAGTTGTGAGTTACATCAGATATTTAGAGGGGACAACAATACACGTTCTTCTTAATGTCCAAAGCTAGAGTGAGACCCTTGAAGATGATTACAATCCCTAGGATTGAACTGACTGAAGCTGTCCTGCCGTTAGAGTAGACTACAGGCTGAGAAGTGAGTGGAGGATGAGCATTGATGATGAAATTGATAATCAGTTGACTTTTGGACAGATAGTCTGACAGTCTGAAGTATATAAGAAATGAGACTTTCGGTTCCACACTTCAGTCGCAAAAAGAGTGAAAGAGGATCAGGGGAAAAATCAGAACATCACAGTGGCACTATTGCCCCACACAATACAACCCGGGCTGATGACTGTTCAGTGGTCTCCTACGATGGAGAAAGAAGAATGAAGAGTGTAGATGGTTCCACGGTCCATGTTTCTTATGGAAAAGAAGAAGTTGTGAATGGCCAAGTGCAAGTTAGAAAGTCCAGAGGTCTATTCAACTGCAGATGCCAGAAGTAAGAAAGTCCAAAGCCGTTAAGCAGGACACCCTGTGAAGGTGGAGTTGGAGTTGTGAAGCCATATTGAATAACAAAAGACTCTGTGACCAGGAATGATCAACTACTTCTTGGACGGATGAAGCTGAAAAAGGATAGTAGCATGGGCTCCGCCTGAAGGAATCCTTCAGCGAAAATCCAAGAAACAAGAAACAGACAACAAACAAACACCTGATGTGAAGAAAAAATAGAAACACACAAGCTGAAGATGACGAAGCATTATAAAGAAGTCCAGCAGCAAGCTTTCCCAACAGAAATCTCAGCTCTACAGAAGAAGTAGAGAACAAGAGAAGAAAGGATCAACAATAAACATGGAGAAGCCAAGAATGAAAATACTGATGCATACAAGATCCCCAGCAGAAGTGCCATATTGAATCTGGACCCAATACTTAGAAATGGACTTTTGCGAGTAGGAGGCAAGACTTGGCAAGCACCAAAGCCCGAAGCTGCAAAACATCAATTGATTACTCCAGAACTAGACCATGTTTCTGATGATCCTGATAGATTACAATCGCCAGTGTATCACAAGGCAGGAACCATATCTGGCAGCTCAAGACAGACATGTACTGGTACTGGGAGCTGGGGTTGGTGATGAATGAAAGTAAGGGCTTGATGAAGAGATGTGTGATTTGCAGAAGCAACGCTGCAGATGAGTCAACAAATGATGGCAGACTTACCGGCCCCCAAACGTGTCAAATCAGATGAACCACCGTTTGTTACAGTGGCATGGACTATTTTGGTCCCCTTTGAGATCAGTATGGGAGAACAACAGGAAACGCTATGGTGGACTCTTCACTTGCATGAATGCTTGCTGTGAACATAGAGATGCAGATAGTACAACACCAGTTTTGTAATAAATTCAATACGCGTTCCTAGCCAGAAGGAGGCATCTATGGAAATCACCTCAGACAATGGCAGAACTTAGTAGGATCCAACGAGAGCTGCGTGAAGCCTTAAAAGAGCTGGATGAAGAAGCTATCCGATGTTGCATGCAATCATGGAAATAAAATGGAATTTACACAACCCTAGGCCACACCCAGGGAGGTGGTAGGGAGAGAATGATCCGACAGTCAGAAAAATCCTCCAAGCCATGCTGACTGAACAGCATTGAAAGCGGCACGGGTCTGATGATGAGCTCAGACACTCACGTGTGAAGTGGAAAGACCCAATAAAACAGCAGACCATAACCAGAGTATCATTCAGATCCAGGAGGACACTGAAGATTGACCCCAAACCATCTTCTACAATTGCGCAGTCCATCCCACCTCCCGCCTGGTGTATTCAATGAGAGAGGAATTTATGCCAGGCGGCGTGGGAGACAAGTCCAGTTTTGGAGCCATTTATTTTGGAAAGATTGATTGCTGAGTACTTGCCCATGCTTCAAAACAAGCAGAGGTGGCTGATTGAAAACCCAGAGAATCGGCTGTTGGAGAAATAGTACTGATGCAGGACAATACAGCTCCGTCGCAAATCATGGCCAATGGGCAGCGGGGGGGGGGGTTGAGAAGATCCAAATGGAAGCAAAGGACTAGTGAGAAGTGCAACTGTGAAGACAAAAACAACTTCACTAGATCGCCCAGCTAGCAAGCTGTGTCTTTCTTGAACAGGAGGCCTAGACTAAATATACAGTAACATTGTGATAGTGGTGAAAAGACATTTGCATCATGTTATAGATCCGTGGACACAAAAAGTGACCAGCATGAAAGTTTCAACAACTACTCTGATGAGGAACATTGACTTGTTGCATTTATTGGCATTGTAAATTTAACGTGTGGTGCTGGAGTTGAACTGAACCTTAGATTTGGCACAGTAGTGCCTGTTTATATCTACTGAATGGATAGTCATCTAACCAGCTATCATCACAAATTGAGTGACTGTTTGCTGTACCGTACTTCATGTAAAGTTGATCCTGGGACTGTGATGGGCATGTGTGTTAGGGGAACGTCCCTTGCGTGCAAACCACCAGTAAAAACTGTTCAGTTTTATCTGCACATTGACGTATTGGGGGAAACATGACCAGCTCTGCCCAGGAAGCTGTTAAAGGTCTGGCATGTGCAGTGATTGCCATGTTTGGGCACAGGCAATCCATAAATGGCTGCAAAATAATTTGTGGGTTGGCAATGATTATGATGCACGCATGTGCAGGGCATTTAATGGAAATGTTTTAAATGATTGATCATTGGGAGAATTGTTTGCGTAACTGAACTATCTTGGATCACAAGTGAAATTAAGATTTTGTGTTGGCAATACTGCTTGTGATAATTTGCTGCCTATTCAAGCTACCAAGTTGGGACTCATGTTTATATGTTGCCAATTATGAGAGAATGCTGTCGATATTGACTGTAGCTGTGTGTGACAGTGGACTTGCAGTTTCAATAAGATGTCATCATCCAAAGTGGAGTTGTTGTTTTAATTTGCCAACAACAGCAATGCCAGCATAATCAGTTAAGTGAAATCAAAACAAGGAAGATGTTGTGACCACTGCAAGGGCCAATCAGAGCCCATATTGCAAGGGATGCAGAGTAATTAAAGTAACCCCCCAGTGTTGGCGCATTTCTGGTTTCGAATCAAATTTTGGCCCAGCAAGTTTTCTTTGCGTTTTGCGCGTTGAAATTGTCTTTCATTCATTGAGGGAGTAAATGAGCAGGGGCATGATTAGGCATCCAGGATGCTGCCTCTGAAAACATAACAACTTACTTGAAGGAAGAGACATTGAGCAGGACATTTGATTGTTTAATGGCACTTTAGCCTTTATAAAGTATAATGATACAGCACAATAAGCTCGTTAACCGCTATGATCTGAGCTTAACAAAGGACAAGACATGTGAACTTCATACAAACATGTTCAAAATTGTTTCATTGTTACGTAAAACCTTTTGGATTTGATTCAGACAAAGAGAATTAGAGTGAAAGATACAAATTTATACCTTGTAGGGTTATTTGGCATCTATGAATAGAATAGCAATTGGTTATAGTACTATTACAAGACAAGTTTTTTTAAAACAATTTGAATGACCAAACATTGCTGATATGAAAACATTAAGCAAATTGTCATGAGTAAGATTTTGCTTTGGCAATTTGTTCCACGTTGAATTCCAATCATTCCAAATGTTTTGGAGGTTTTGAACTACCAGACAGAAATGATGTTACCCTGATATTGAGAACTTAGTGATTTAATATGCTTAGAGATATGCTTACCAATGTTTGTGAGTGAAGGATTTAAGGCATGTTGTGATAATGCTTTAAGCGGAATACCAGAATTTAATGGTTCAAATTTGAAAAGTTTTGGGCAGATGATTTGGCCATTGGGTTTTTTATCGTCGAAGAGATTCTTCGGACTGGGGGCTGGGATGTAATGTCCAACTCTTGTGTTTTAGTTAGAAAGTTGAGGTCCCCCTCCCCACAAAGGGTATGTTTAAGTTGAAAGGCATGATGGGACTGTTGGACAACATGGCCGCTTACATGAAAGAAGTCTGTGTTACGATAACGTTTTACGTAATATTATGTAGCAGATAGATAGACCGCAATAATCAAGAAGGCAAACAAGATTATAGAGGATTGTAGAGGTGTTAGAGTAGAGAAATAAGACTGCCATTGGAAGAAGTTAAATCTGTCGTACTGTCTCTTATTCGATTTCCACAACCCGGCCATGTGCGTAAGATTTTACTCATTTCAGGGAAATGCCGCACCATGTGTGTATGGTGTAGTGTGTGTATTGTGTGTATGTAGTAGTAGTATGTATGTATGTGTGTCGTTGTAGTAGTATGTATTATGTATGTATGTAGTGTGTATGTGTGTAGTGGTGTATGGTGTATGTATGTATGACTGAAATATCTTTATATGAGAACATCTAATCTCTACTCTACTAAGAAAGTAAGTTGAGGTCTTCCTTAAAAATTGAGGACATTTTAGGGTCCTCACATTTTGTCTCTATAGATAGTAGTAAAAAACCCTATATATAGAGATTACGGTTTATTCCGTTATAGTGTTTTAAGACAGTTAGATAGAGAAAGATGCTATGTTAAGACAGTTTAGATAGAGGAAATATATCGTTTAAGACGTTATATAGAGAAATATATAGTTTTAAGAACCCATTATATAGAGAAAAAAAAAAAAAATATACTGTTTAAAACAGTCAATAGAGACATTTATAGTTTAAGGGGGAACCAAAAAAAAACTTTTGAGATTTACACGAGAAATTTAATAGTTTTAAGGACACTTATATAGAGAAAATTTATGTATAAAGAAGTTATATAGAGAAATTTATAGTGTTTAAGACACTTATAGAGAGAAGGTTTATGAGTATTTAAGACAGTTATATAGAGGAAAAAGAAATGTTAGGATTTAAGACAGTATATAGAGAAATTTATAGTAGGTTTTAAGGACAGTTAATAGAGAAATTTATTAGTTTAAAAAACAGTTCGTCTAGACGGAGTAAACCCAATATTAGAATATAGAGTCCTCTTTTAATAGAAATTCCTGATAGGGTAGGTATGTAGTATGTATGTATGTATGTATGTTGTATGTATGTATGTATGTATGAATGAACATTACAGTGCGGGGTGAGTTTCTTAAGTTTAAAGAACCCATATTGGTGTTGGGTAAGTGTACATTGTGGGGTTGAGTGTAACATTTGTGGTAGTTAACGAATAAAACTAACTAGTAATTGAGGGTTTATTCGTTGAAACAAATATTAGAGGACTAAAAAAAAAAAAACAAAAAACAAAAAACGGTTTATCCGTAAAAAAATATAGAACGACTAAAAAAAAGTTTAAGGTTTAAATGAACATAGTGGGGCGTGGTTGTAACATTGTGGGGTGAGTTTAAACGGAAAAAACCTCAACACTAGTATTGAGGTTCATTCCGTTAAACAAAAATATTAGAAGACTAAAAAACAAAAAACAAAAAAAAAAATACGGTTTATTCCCGTAAAAAAAGAAGAAAGACTAAAAAAAAAACCTGGGCACTTTTTTTAAACTTACTAATAATATATATCAGAATCTACTTCTGTCGTGTCAGGTTTGTTTTATCATGTACTCACCCCACCAATGCAGTCGTATTAGCTGTATGTATGGTTGATGTATTACACCTGGCACAAAAAGTATTCGGCATGTTTTCGATTCGTATTGTGCCAAAGTCAGACAATTTTGGAAAGGTTTTCGAAACAAACATTGTTGTTGCCTTAGGTCGCTCTTTCATTTAACAAACCTCCTTGTAAAAAACACGTGGAAAAATGGCTGAGATAGAGCGCCCGCAAAGACGCGAACCCCCCAAACCAAAAAGGGTGCAGTTGAGTTTCGGATTTCAATGGTCAATGTGTGGTCAACCGCCAGTAATACGTGGTGTTATTTGATTTAACAAAAGAGGTTTTCCGATATGAATGGCGTTGAGCGAGGAAAGCCACCTTGCAAATATGATTGTGGTACTCGTGTCCCACTGCCACTGCAATGCCCATTGAAAAATCCAAAAACTTTGGTTTTTTGGGGTTGCGTCTTGCGGGCGTTCTATTCTCAGCCATTTCCTGACGCTTTTTTAGAAGCGAGGGGGTAATGGCCGAGCAAGACCTTAGGCAACAAAAATGTATATTTCGAAAAAACTTTTTAAAAATGGTCTAACTTGCACAATATGACGAAAAAACAGTGCCGAGATACTTGAAGCCAGGGTAGTTAATCTAACGGGACAAAGGTACTCTACTACATGTTTATAACCTTTATTTGTAAACTATACTTTCTGGGAAGCGGAAATTACACCGCACCGACCGTTTGAACTAATGGCAGGAAAATTATAAAACCCCTCATGATATTGGGTATATAGACATAAGAAATTCCACGCGTAACATAAACTTGTGAGGCCACTGTCAAGGCTTATTATTACAATGGTAAATAATAAATGAATACTACTAATAAAAGCATAGTAGAAAGGATACAGTAAAATTAATTAACAGCATATTCCGAGATAGATCATTTGCGATCCCACATAAATAAAAGGTTATTAAACCAGAGCGAAATCATGGCGTGACAATGATATCATAAATAAAACAATAGTAAAAGTAATGCAACAAAGGCTGGTAGTTAGTACTAAGATGATTAAAACAAAGATAAGAGTGTAAACAAACAGAAGAAAAAATATGAACAAAAAAAAGCAAAACGGGCCCTCCCGATGTGCTATTAAAGGAGAGTGACCCGATCAACAATTTCGTCCTCCACTTTTTCCCTATCAAAATTTTGAGGACTTCGATATCAGGAAGAAAATAAGAAAGTTCACAATTATTCAGTACCCAGTGTGAAATTAAAGGCGTGGATGGAAAAAATGCTTCCTTTTGATGTTATGAACAAAAAGTCCCCAACAAATGCGGTCAATCACATTAGCTCACACACCCATAGGGAAATGTGAGTACACATAATGCTTTGGTATCTGAACAGCCGCTAAACAGCTGGACCCGATTTAACTGACAATTTGTAATCGGTGTTCCATGGTGAAGGTGAGGAAGTTTTCGGAGAGGATCTCCCAGATCAAAACCTGGCATACGTTAATTCAATCAAACGTATCGACCATTATATTGTTTGAGGAGTCCAATGTGTGAAAAAATATTGGATCCAAAACATAATAATGATTAAAAATGGATGGATTTACACCCAATATTTATTGTCTTGCTATGGTTGTAAAAATATGGGCTCGACGACATCTCGCACAATATTTTTTGGCAACTCATAGCTCGACCAAGTAGTATTATGGGCTCAACAATCAATTTTATACCATAAACAGCAGAAAGCATGGTCTACCATCCGAAAGCTCCGAGGGGAGCCAACAGACTCCACAGCAGCCAAATGTCACACTCAACAAAGTTGCCCACCAACTGCTTTTAAAGGGAAAGTGCAGAAGAAGCAAAGAAGATCAAATAGACCGTAAGCGGTTAGTGGCGACCCTGGTTTCACTCTCGCCCCTTCAACATGGACGAATTGGAATCCGTCTTGCTAAACTCCAACCAGGGGAAAACGTAAAAGGCCTTGACAACATCTCAACAACTGAGCAGCTGACAAATTGCTGCCCCCCAGTAGCAAAGGACTGAGCTTCTTGAGCTATACAATTTCTGCCTTATTTACCACAGGTTCCCAGAAGATCTGGAGGAAAGCAAAGGTTATGGCACTCCTAAACCTTGGGAAAGATCCATCCAATCCCAAAGAGCTACAGACCCATATCACTCCTCAGCCAACCATACCTACAAGCTCTTTGACCGTCTCCTGCTCAATCGTTATGCACTGTGATAGACGAACCACTCATGCAGGAATCAAAGCAGGTTCCGGCCAGGCAAATATCAACAACAAGCCAAGTTCTCCAGTAAGTCAACCTAAAAGCAAAACACATTGAGGATGGTTTTGAAAAGGGCGTGGTGGTAACCGGAGTAATAGTAGTGTTCGTCGACTATCAGCAGCCTACGACACTGACAATCACAGATGCCTACTCCATAAGATTTGGAAAACACCAAGGATTCCACTTGACTGAGCTTATTCAAATGATTGCTGGCAACCGCAGGTTTTCTTTGTTCAGCTAGGAGCCGAAGAAGCGACGTTGGACGTAGCGCTCAGAATGATACCAAAGGCGGTGAGCGTGCTTGCACCTCTCCGTTCAAATCTATACAACGACCAACCTTGGAGTGCAGGAACCGTCGTGTTTATTTATGCAGACGATCTGGGAATCAGCGCACGCCACGATGCAGCCTTCACCAGTTTTTGAAGAAGACGCTCTCAAAGCTTTGGATGTGAACTCACTCCTGTTTGTAGGAAGGAAAACCACGACGGGCAAACCATTCCAAGAAAAGGTGTGTGCTTTTTCCCATCTTACGCAAAACCGTGAAGCCAAACGGCAGCTTAAAGGTTACCTGGTATGGAACCCTCCTGGAGCACTGGATAAAACTGTCTACCTGGGACTGGTTACCTGGGACCCGACTTCTCTTATTTAAGACCCCACATTTGAGAAGACTCTCCTCCACCCGCCACCCTCACACACTGAGAGACGAAGTGGGTTAAAGTATGTTCACGCAATAACATCTTGAACCAACTCACTGGCACAAGATGGGGTGCTCGCCCACATACCCTAAGATCGACGGCACTTGCCCTGTGCTATTCATGTGCAGAGTATGCTTGCCCTGTATGGGAAAGATCAACCCATGCCAAGAAGCTTGATCCAGCATTAAATGCCTCCTGCTGGCTTATCACGGGATGCCTCCGTCCAACACCAACGGAAAACTTATACATCCTATATAGCAGGAATTGCTCCACCAGTCACCCGTCGTAGCGTAGCGAGCATGCAAGAGCGTAGCTGCCAAGTATCTAATGTGAAGCACCCTATGTCTGAACAGATACCTGCTGCCAATCGCCTTAAATCCATAGAGAGTTTCTTAACCAAAGTCCAACCTCTTGCAAGGAGCTTAAGAGAGTCGCCTTGTGGAAAGAAAGACTTGCCATCAACCAAGTAATATCTATTGGTATTGAACCTGGTGAGCATCTCCCACCTGGAGCTGACTCCGCATGGGCTGAATGGCGATGCCTCAACAGATTGAGAACCAGAATTGGCCGATCTAAGGTTTTCTTGCAGAAGTGGGGCTACCTGGAAGCATGCAGATCAGGACACTACCTGCGGTTGTGGAACAGCACAACAGACAATGGAACATATCTTGGTCTGCCCATTGCTGGAGCAACAATGCACAAACAAGGACCTTGCGGAATTCAGTGAAGCAGCCAGATGTTGTACTCATCTCTGGCTGGATCATATTTGAGAACCACAGTGTTTGGACACGATAAGAAGAAAACGTGAAGGAGAAAACATCGTATGAAAATTTGGACCGTGAGCGGGTCCCGGGGAGCGGGTCACCCACCTTTAAACATAGAATGTCAACAAGCAATGTATATACTGACGTGTTTTTGTTTTCTTTTCAAATTTGCTTTTTAGAAGATGCTGAGTCCGTTGTTTCCTGTGAATGTCGGGACTACACGTATGTTAATTGTTCATGGCAGTTACACCCCATCTATGCACCAAGTGATAACAATACCCAGCTGAGTAGCCTGCAGAGTAAATATGACGGAGGGAGGTAAGTAAATGAACGTAATAGCTATGGGTTGTCAGAGTTACACACACGAGTTAACATGTATTGAATTGATAATGCGAGTGATAAATGAATATTGAATAAATAATGATGGTTTTAGCGGGGGTTTTAGATACTATTTTTGTCTCGCCTGAACGCATTCAGGAAAAGACGATTATAAACACTGCTTCTTAATGTATCTACTGCATGTACGTGCGTTCCATTGGGTTATTTATCAAAAACGTTCTCATTTAGAGAGTTACTGTTCGAATACGACCACAGACGTTGACTATTGGTTATTGACCATCAGACCATGTTCATCAGATGACTGTGTCAAATGTCATTTGGCGTATAGTTGCATACATTTTGGATATTACGCCCAAATTTGTGGCAATTGAAAGGTTAGATGTGTTTAGGTCAACGATCTTTTTCAGGACAACTTGACAGAATGTTGAAAATTAAAA
Organism: Ophioderma brevispina; assembly: GCA_023653785.1. Classification (NCBI taxonomy): domain Eukaryota; kingdom Metazoa; phylum Echinodermata; class Ophiuroidea; order Amphilepidida; family Ophiodermatidae; genus Ophioderma; species Ophioderma brevispina. The sequence continues at coordinate 26,143 of JAMKCH010062192.1, forward strand.
GTTAGGGTTCTGATCGAATTGTTTGAAGATCAAGAAAGCATCACTCTTGTTCAGCCGTATGTTCGAAATGACCATCTTCTAATGGGGGTATCACCGTATCAGAAGTCAGCGGTCAGATGTCAGGGAATCCATGTTTGATGTTTATGAATTTCATACTAACATGGCAAAGATAAAATTTTTAGATCACCCTGTATTATACACGGACCACCCTGTATACTTTATATATTTGATCATAACTTTGGACACGACCCCATATCCTATTTCTCTTGATGAAATATATGTTTAGTACTTGAATAAAAGAAGTTAATTTATAAATTTTAATCAACAAATGTTTATTTAATCAACAAATGTTTATTTTCCATCATATAAAAAAACATACAAAAACACACAACAAGATGATGGGGGAGGTACAACAAAAAGCGAGAGGCTGAAAAAGTTGAACCCCCTTAATAGTAAAAAACATCTAAAAACAAAAACAAAAAAGACACACAAAACGAACATACAGCAAGCAAAATATAGTTCCATAGAACATGTACAATTTGTACAATTATACAATAATACATTATAACAGTGACACATTTGTTGATTAAAGTTATGGAAATTGATCTTTTTCGTCAAAAACTATAAGTGAATTTGGCCGCATTGTATGTTCAAAACAGAACATCAATCGCTTCCTTTCAGGCCTTCCTTTATTATTTTTGGAGGGCCATTGTCATATTTTTCATAATCCACATCTACTGTGACATGCACATTCTGTGAGAAAACAATTGCCCAGGTATATTATATAAAATGACAAAATCGGTCATTTTTCGTACGTCACACCCTACCGCCGAGAGGAGTCAAAGGACCCTTAAGGGGTTTTGACGTGTGATTTGTGTACGCGCAAGCTGCTTTACACCTTTTTATTTTTATTTATTTATTTTATTTATTTATTTATAACATTCGGCATTTGCCAGGCAGAACCCAATATTGCTATATGCATTAAATTCAAGGGACGCCTCCAGAACAACGGGGAAAGATTTATGGAAAGAAGTCCGATTTTAGATGCAGGAGGAAACCGAAGTGCTCGGAGAAAACCTGCGAGGACGAGTATGGATCGGCAACCAAATTCACATACGACACTAGCTCGACCGGGAATCGAACCCGGGCCGCATTGGTGAAAGGTGAGCGACTCGACCGCTACACCAACTCGCCCTCCCCACCTTCAGCATTCTGTTTGGAGCCCAGTCATGGACAAATGGAAGAATTGTAGTTTTGAGCTGCGAAGGTATCATGCGCAGATACCGCGAATAACTGTGCGCGAATAATCTCTACGCCTGCGTTCCTGCTTGCTGCATGCCGAATGTGGCGCGGATTTTTCTTGCCGCCCAACAAGACGCCCAATTTGAAAAAGGGGTCAAATTTCAGTGGTTTTCGGCGTGTAATGGAAAAAGTAAGTCGGTGACCCTCATTTTTTATTTCAAAATTTTGAAGAACGACATCGGGACCTCAACATATTTAGAAATTACAAAATTTTATCGAGATGTTTTTATTTTGTAGGCGATCTAAACGTCAAATTTGGACTTTTCCCATAGACTTGCGTGGTTTAAAAAGTGACAACATACCTTTTTTGTTTTGGCTATAGCTCAAAACAAAGTCGGTGACCCCATTTTTTATTTCAGATTCTTAATCAGCACCGTTGTAAATGCCATATTATGTGAATTCTGGAAAATTTTATCGAGTAGATCGCTAACACGTCAAACCCCTTAATACAGGACAGGTAAAAATTGGGACCCGTACGAATGGAACCCGTAACTCCAAGGTTCCACTGGGCCCGCAATTTCTTTCGGCGGCCCTGCACATCCTGTAGGAACTTTAACCACCCTGAATGTTGTCTCTCTTTTGCCATATCTGATATCCTTGTAGTACAAGCTTTCAGTTATATGAGAGAGAGAAAATAAAAGTTGTGTTGAGTTCAATACATATTGGTGGCTTTTGACATTTTGCAGTGTGTAACATTTTTGTATCCTGTTCATGACATATGGCCAAATGTTTTAGAAAGATAAGGAAGAAATCAGATTTTGCTTTCTTTGAAATTGAAAGGCATGACATATATTTAAATGCAAAATGTCAACTTCATTAAAAAATAAATTGTTGACCATACAGAAAATTGAGCTTGTGGTTAAATTTCACATTTTCAAATTTGGTGGTTTTTTTTACAATAACTAAAAGTTCTTTACTTATACTCTGTAAACCTAGAAGTACAAAGTAATAAATAAATTCCCACACAAGTCGCACAAGGAATGACTGGTATTTGTCGACTTGTGACCAGCATTTTGTGTATCAGTGTAAGAGATATGTTTTGTTCTTACATCACGCGCTGTGTCTTCAACGCGCGCGATTTAGACTGCGCGCAAGAGTGTATAAGCGTGTTTTGTAGTAAGGCGCGATAATGCTGCGCAGCGCATCGATTAATTTACTTTGTACTTCGAAGTTTATGAAGCATAGGCAAACAGAAAAAAAATACGTGATCAATAATCTCGTCTCTTGACTTACTTATTAATGATGTATTTTGAAACATATGTGTTATCAATGTAAGATACACGGAAATAAGTAATCATAAGCAACACCACAATTATGCTACCCGTATCTTCATTCAAGTATTATTACACACGCATCACTTTTAAACATTGTATTAAATGGAACTTTCCTTTGTATATAAAAGTTTGTGAAAGAATCTCAAATGTTTTACACAAGCGTATTGACCACTTGACCGGTGTGGCAGGAGATATAGTCCTCTGGACTCACGGTCCGCCTACAACGGTGATGAATAGAGCACTCGATTCAGTTGACTCTTCACGCAACATTAGTTTCACGTTGTCCGTCTTTATTCCGTTCTCGTCTTTGGAGCCCGGACTATGGTTCCTGGTCAGTTGTCCTTTTGACCAAATTTGGTGCTCATAGGGCATTCAAATTGACCTCTAAATGACCTTTGGCCATTTGGGTCGCACTGAAACCCTTATAACAAAGAGACTGTCATCCCCTACCTTCATGCAAAATATTAGCCCCGGGTATTAGCCCCACATGCCAAAGCATAACGGAATGCATAGCCGGACAGACAGGGCATTTCTGCGAAAATTGACTTCCTAATGTGCATATGGTTCTTGGCGGACCATATCTCCTTTTACACCTGTTCTCCAGAATGCATTGAAAATATGCTCTGATAACATCACACTAACGCAAGTATACTGCGCATGCGTCTCAAATTCAAGATTACGATTTTCATCAGGCAGATGGCAATGTTAGGATAAAAAATCCACCTTTTCGACATGGGGCGCTCGCTTAGTGTTTCTATTTTGTCCATATATATAGAAAAACGGGTGATTCTTCTCACATTTGCGAATTCCCGGGAGAATTCGGTCTGCTATCATGGGCATACGTCTTCAGTATGAACCTTTGACCCACGTAACTGAATAAGTAATGTGTGTTTATTTATTTGCGATGTTGGAAATTCAAAAATGTCTAAAACGAAGGAAATACAAATGAAACTTGTGTGTGTTTGCATCGTACACTTTCGAGGAGGTGAGTTTTTACACACACACCTCAACTTAAATAATACCTTCTTCACGAAATTCAGAAAACGTTTTTGACCCACCCACTTATTGTCAGAACACCGTCCTTGGAAAAAGAGGCTTGGAAAAGTGAGTCAAAAGTTCAATGAAGAAATCTGCGGATGTTAGCAGACGAAAAGTCTAAAATGTGAGTTAAAATCACGGGTTTGACATACTCAATATTATTTGTTGTCAGTGCGACTGCGAGTGTATTTAATTTGATAACTCTATACCGTGTTACCACAGTCTAAGCCTATATACTCACAGCCTTCGATCTCTGCCTTTAAAATCGAGCAATCGTGTCCAAATGACTTATTGTTAACAATAGTGCATTTCCCCATGTATGACCTTTGACCTATGTGTGTGAACTTTGACCTGTGTGTGAGCTTTGACCTCAGATTCGTTCTGTGCTCACGTGGTCCTTTTGACCAAATTTGGTGCCCATAGGGCATTTCTAATCAAATTGACCTCTAAATGACCTTTGACCTTTTGGGTCACACTGAAACCCTTATAACAATGTCATGCCCTATCTTAATGCAAAATACCAGCTTGTCATGTCAGAAGCGGCTGGGGGCCGACCAGGTAACCTCATCAATCAATAAGATTATGGCATGTGTGCGCTTTATTCCGTTAATGTATTCATTAAGTATTACAAAAAACGATATCCTGCCGGCTCGGATTGCGTGGCGTGCGTATAGGCGCTCGTCTTGTAATCTAAAGGTCGTGGGTTCGATTCCCACTTCTGACGCAAAATTTTAATATACTATTTGGGACTTAGAGATTACAATGGAAACTTCAGAATTGGTTGTACTGCGAGTTACACGGTAAGTATAGGGTTACCTGGTCGGCCCCTAGCCGCTTGTCCACATGTCAAAGCATAACGGAATGCATATATCCGGACAGACAGATAGGGCATTTCTGCAAAAATTGACTTCCTAATGTGCATAAGGTGCTTAATTGTCTAACCAGGTGGTCTGAAGGAAGCACTCACTAGAGCATCGAGAACCCGGCCACCATTAATGGCCTTTAGCAAATGATCAACTGCAACCATTTTAGATCAACTGACAAGTACTTTTTTTATTCTACAAGACTACAACTACTCCAATAGGTTACTAATGATACTTATACCTCTTACCCAATATTGTTCTCATTCCTGTTTACAGTAATCAATGGGAAACTGTAGTTTGCAAAGACCAGGCAAATTTCAGCGTAGCTATTTCTCAGAAAAGAAATTTTTGTTACTTTCGCCCAAACACAAAGAATGAATACTACTACAAACTTTCAACTCAAGAAGATGATGACGAAATTCCTTTTAGTATCAGCCAAAATGGTAAGTTATTGCTTTTTAGGAGAAGCAAATGCTCAAAGAAAATAAAAAAAAAATAAGGCCCGTGATATTAGGGGTGGGCAAGTGACGATCTTTTTTTCAAAACGAGTGGATTCTTAGGCCATTTTGGTTGCTGAAAACAAATCCGGGAAGCTTTTTCGCCTAAGATGAATTTTTAGGTTGGTAAAATGACTTTTAAGTTTTGTACATGAAGTCAATGGGATTTGGTGGTTAAATTATTCACTTGCCAAAATCTGACACAAACAAACCATTGACATTTATATTACTAGAAAAAAAAAAAAAAAAAAAATATAGGGTTACCTGGTCGGCCCTAGCCGCTTGTCCACATGTCAAAGCATAACGGAATGCATATATCCGGACAGACAGATAGGGCATTTCTGCAAAAATTGACTTCCTAATGTGCATAAGGTGCTTAATTGTCTAACCAGGTGGTCTGAAGGAAGCACTCACTAGAGCATCGAGAACCCGGCCACCATTAATGGCCTTTAGCAAATGATCAACTGCAACCATTTTAGATCAACTGACAAGTACTTTTTTTATTCTACAAGACTACAACTACTCCAATAGGTTACTAATGATACTTATACCTCTTACCCAATATTGTTCTCATTCCTGTTACAGTAATCAATGGGAAACTGTAGTTTGCAAAGACCAGGCAAATTTCAGCGTAGCTATTTCTCAGAAAAGAAATTTTTGTTACTTTCGCCCAAACACAAAGAATGAATACTACTACAAACTTTCAACTCAAGAAGATGATGACGAAATTCCTTTTAGTATCAGCCAAAATGGTAAGTTATTGCTTTTTAGGAGAAGCAAATGCTCAAAGAAATAAAAAAAAAATAAGGCCCGTGATATTAGGGGTGGGCAAGTGACGATCTTTTTTCAAACGAGTGGATTCTTAGGCCATTTTGGTTGCTGAAAACAAATCCGGGAAGCTTTTTCGCCTAAGATGAATTTTTAGGTTGGTAAAATGACTTTTAAGTTTTGTACATGAAGTCAATGGGATTTGGTGGTTAAATTATTCACTTGCCAAAATCTGACACAAACAAACCATTGACATTTATATTACTAGCACCTAAGCATAGGTCTCTTGCTTCCCTAAATATAGAAACCTGTTTCCAAAAGTATCAAGTTCACGATTGCCTAAAATAAAGAAAAATGTTCTTCACTTGCAGAGGGAGTATAGTCCACTCATAAGCCTGCATCAGTTTCACCTATGGTCCTGAATTATCATGACCACTAAAAAACAACCTTTTACTTACAAAGAAGTTTGCCTTCCTACTGTGTTTTGTCCTGTTAATAATAGCTCACAGTTTGAATGAAACACCCTAGTCAGGCATTGCATGGCCACTGCTGTTATGTACCTGGTTGTACAGCCTTTGACCTTACACAATACATGCCCTTCATAGTCACAATCGTACCAGTCCTCTTGCAAATAGTCCCTGTTGTTATGTTAATACTAGCATCACTTGTTTGGTATGAAAAACAACTCCAGTACAATTGCAGTATTGACATGTATAAAGGCTTGACCTTACACAACACTGTCTTTCAAACCATCCAGTAACCCTAAGAATCTTGGGTCATGTTTTGGTGTATTCTGTGTATTGCCCTTGACCTCAATTGAAATGAATTTGGGGTAAAAAATAGTTTTGTTTTACCATAATAATAATAAAAAACTTACTTTTTTTAATTTTTCTTGAAAAGTGGTCTAGCTCTATTATAATGCACCTTTTGAGGAATTTCTAGCAAAATCAATGACTAAGATAGTCGTTTTTTTTTTTGGTTTTTCTGAAATAGGAAAATATCCTATTGATTTTCATGTACAAAATTTAAAAGTCATTTTACCGACCTAAAAAATCATCTTAGGCCAAAAAGCTTTCCTGATTTGTTTTTAGCAACCAAAATGGCCTAAGAATCCACTCGTTTTGAAAGAAATTAGAAAAAAATATCCATTTATGCCCAACCCTAGTGATATACTACTTGTCGCAGCGAGCGATTGGCATGCGCAACACCTGATTTTGACCCAAGATCAAGTGTTACCCATGCTGGCGAGCAGAAATCGCTCGCGGCAACTAGTAGTATGTCACGGACTTATAAAGAGTGACATCAAACTCAACCGTCGGTTGACTGTGGCTTCTTGGCGGTTGAACCGTATTTTATTAGTTACAACAATAGAAACCGGAGAGGACCGAGGTATAGGTATAGAAGTTTTTTTATAGTCCGTCGTACTCATAGTCCACCTGGTGAAGAATAGGGCAGTCGATTCGGTTAACTCTTCACGCAACATTAGTTCCACGCTTATTCCGTTGTCGTCTATGCAGCCCGGAATATGGCTCCGGGCGGACCATATCATCTTTTACACCGGGCCAAGAAGTGTCGGTCTTACACCGTGGGCTGTCGCTTTAGGAAGAAACGCAAAAATTGAGACATGACCATGACGAAGGCCGAGTTCTTCCACTCAAAAATAATGGTGTCGCCGTAAAGAGAGTACCGGTTCCCAAAATCATACCTTTATTCTCTAACTATACACCTCAAAGCGTTATTCTAATGCTGATATTGTTTTCATAAATTTATATTATTCTTAATGTACATAATTATTCCAATAAATTATACTACCGATTCGCTGTAAATTTTTACATTCGACAATTTTTCAAATATAGCACACCCATACCCACCAACAAACATTACCGTACAGGCTACTAACGACTCTTCCATTTTGGTTTCGTGGCTACCGCCTCAAGAATGGTTCTACCCAAAGCTTAAGGACATTGAATATGAAATTCATTACGTAGATAGCGATCGTTCACAAAACGTAAGTCGATAGATAATTGATATCCTCCTTTTTTGTATTGCATAATGCTTATTTCATTAGTTTTTCTTTTTGTTTTTATTAATTGTTATTGGGTAGTGTCTTTTCTTGTCACCTCAGGTCAGTGTTATAGGCTTGCCCGGAAGGCTTCTCCACACACATACGTGTACCCAAGATGTTTTCGCCCTAACGTTAACCTTTGCTATACAATTTTAGGGTATTGATGCGCTTTATTTCGTTAATTAATTTATGCACATTTTGAGGTTGTGTATGATGGGCTGTCTGTAACAGGAATTGCTATAGACCGCTCGTCGTAAACTCATAGTCTTAATTAAAATTTCGCCTCACTTTAAACTGTTAACATTAATTAGAATGCTTTGTTTGTTTTATTGTTATTTTTGTGTCAAGAGGATACAAATTTTGTTAGTTATAAATGTTTATGTCTCTGACTTCATTTTCTAATTGCAAAAACTTATATAGCCTAAACTGTTCCGGCCTCGTTCTTCTACTTAAATCACGATGTCATAATTTGTCGTAATAAGAGTATCATTCAAAAATCATGCCTTTATTGTCTAAATGTATGCTGTTTAATGGCCTTGATAAGTGGAGATATTTTGTTTTTAACCTTCTCATATTTAGGTGATATTCTTGTTATAACCTTCTCATATTAGGTGATATTCTTGTTATAACCTTCTCATATTTAGGTGATATTCTTGTTATAACCTTTTTAGGTCACTTGTGAGCGTGGAAGCTGTCAGACGAGGTGATTGGATTCCAGATACCAAGTCCAAACGATTTATTAGGTTGGATCCAAATACCGTCTACAACATCAGTATCGTCTCTGTAAGGATTATTGGAAACAGCTACAGTGAAAGCTATATTAAAAGTGAACCGTCGCAGGTTATTCTGTAAGGACTCATGAAGGTGGTACTGAAAATTTAAAAACAAACAATGTGTTTCATCTTAGTCGAGAACCTACACTAGAGCAATAAATGTGTGCATCCGTAAGAAATGTGATTTTGCACTTACACACAAAAGCACAAAACTTTATTCACAAAGCGGGGTTAACTTAACCCAGGGTTAAACAGGGGTTAACCAACGACATGGGGGACATTCATGTATTCTCAAGGGGATATTTAACCCAGGGTTAAAATTAACACTGGTTTAAAGTTAACCCGCTTTTGTGAATACCGGCCAAATATATCCAACACTTTATACATAATCTCAAGTCGAGAACAAACTAGGGCTTGTGTCATGTTAGATATGATACCTAAATTTCTTGTAGGTCTTGAATATATACGAAATACGACGTGAATAAAAACGTTTGGAGTATTGTAGAAATGTATTTAAAAACTATCCACTCACATAAAACCATATCCAAACTATCAAATGTTTCAAAACATTGGGATAGCTTTTATTTCATCTTCTACTCTCTTCTTTCCGTCCACACCCCGTCACCTTCACCAAAATCCGACACGGGGTGGGGCTGGGCGGGTGGAGGGGCAGTTCCCCCTTGGCTCGAAAAGCGGGACGAATGGCCAAAATGTGCATTTATCCCTCTTTTTCGGGGAATTTCAACCAATTTTAGCCCAAATTTGGGCAAAATTAAAGTAAATTCGGGCAATTTCTTCGCGCGCTACGCGCGAGTTTTGTCAAATTCAGATTTTATTGGAGCAACTCACCGGGTCGATTTACGGATTTTGCCCCCTCTGGCGGGACGACTTGAAATTTGCCCCCTCTGGATCGACTGCCGCGGTACACCACTGTGGTTAAATCAACTTTTTACTTAGACTGTATACGGTTCTTTGGACAGTTAGGTAGTTGAATGGGAGAAAGATAGAATAAGATGAAGTAGCCTTAAGATAAAACTACTAGTATTTTGCATTTGTAACACAGTTTTCTTCCTTTTTGTCACCTGTATTTAGCTTACACGACGACAACAATAAGAAGTTCAACCCATGCAATACCAAGTCAACCTCCTAAAGGTACACTATTAAGAAAACAATGGGAATTTTACAGTTTAATCGAGAGTTCAGTGACACTAAGACGTAAATCTATTTTGGGTAGCCGTTTCATATAGAAGTCCCAAGCACGCAAATGAGGTATTTACAATTCATTCCGTCATGCGCTATATGATGTTGTGTAGTAGCACTTGACGGAATAAATGGCAATACCTCATTTGCATCCTTGGGACTTCTTTATGAAACGTCTACCCAATTTTGTCTTGTTTTGTAAACTTTAAGGCTGGATCTTCGCAACGAGCAATAACTTTAGGCGCAGGTTTAAACCAGGGTTAGCCCTTCATGAGTGGACCATTTTGCTGAAAGTTAAACCTCTCGGGCTGTAAGAAAATTCCTCATGGATGGGACGAAACAGCTCACCCGTTACAACACTCTTTCAGAGTATATTGAAAGGAAAAAGTCTGCTCGTGAAGGGCTAAGTCTGGTTTAAACTGTGGTCTAAGGTTAGAATCCCTTTGTGAATACCAGTAGAGCACTTGGAGCTAAGTCTGTTCACTAGCAGTTGACTTAAATTGGACGGAGTCACGTTGTTGCCTTTACTGGAGTGTCTCATATTTTATGATAATTTTGATATTAAGTCTGCGATCTCATTTTCGTCAAAAATGGAGTTATTCTATGTGTCAAGGACTCATCAAAATGGTTCACCCTAAAAATACAACAAAATGCTGTGAAATCAATGTGTAAAATTATTAAGTTTTATGAAACCTTACGGTTCCAACGAAATTTTAAAGCGTTGCTGTATATTTGATATTTAAATGGTAATAGTTTACATTATTTATAATTTAGAGGCATTTTTGGCAACATTTCTGTTTAACATTTTGCTGCAAAATTTAACAATATGTAATTTAGTACTTTATCATGGAATTTAAAGGTAACTTAATGTTGCGAGTAGTAGCCTTTACGCAATTACTCAATTTTTCATTGACAAAATCAAGTGTTCCTGTGTATGCCTATTTCAGAGTTAAAGTTAGTTATTCTACCTGCAATAGGGGTTCCTCACTGATCTCCACACACGAGATCAGTGGGGTTCCTTCATGTGTAGATGATGTCAAAGGTCATAGACCAAGGTCAAAGATCATCTGAGGTCATGTTCCAGACTGCCATCTTGCCAGGGGATGACGCAAGTTTACTTGTAGTATTTTTTACTCTGTTCAAGCCCATAGCCGGTGTGTATGTGTGTGGGGAGGGGGTGCAAGGAGGTATCTTCCCAATCTCAAAAGTCGAATTTGAAAATGTTATTAGCGAGTAGCGAGTAATGAAAATAGGAGATTTTATGACTTTTGTCGAAAAAGTCGAAATTTTGGTCCACTTCGTCAAATTTCCCTCCCGTAGCAACAATGTCCATTATTTTTTTTAAATGCCCACTTTTGACAAATGCACCCCCCCAATCGTGGCCACATAATTTACCATGTAGCGTTGACATTTGGTTGTTTAAATTTGTTCAAAATCTTCTCCAGCTCCCACATCTGACTCTCCAATGAGTTCATCGTAGTTGTCGCCATCGTTGTGCTATTGGTAGCCTTATTGGTCATTCTGACGGTATTTTGGGTCATAAAAAAATAACCAAAGATTCAGCTTATGACATAAAGGACTTGGAATATCTTAGGGTACGTAGCTGTAGAATAAGTATCTGAACAACTTTATTAGCCATCATAGTACATGGGGAAATGTAATTAATGTTTTGGTTTAGTTTTTTTAATATACAATTTTGACACCAATGTTTTTCCGATACAGAATTTTATGGAGAATCTGAAAATCATGGGTGTCATTTTTTAAAATGTGTTCTTGGGTGTTTTATAAGGGGGCAAATTTGTACAGTCTATACAATAAAAGTGTTTTAAATTGTTTAAAAATTTATACCAATCTGTTCGTTTGCTCATAAGGTTTCTAAGAAGGTATAGTTTACCATATTTACGACTTATTGTTTTAGTACAATAGGCTCAAGAAAGTTCAAGGTCATTATTTATATAATGGTCCGATTTTGTTGAAACTGGTTTTAAATCGTTCATTGTGTCATACTAAACAAGAAAATGTATATAGAATCTGTATTTCACCTTTCAAAGTGAGACTTTTACAGATATGACTAGCGGTGTCCCATAGACCCTGTGGACCACAGCCATATTTGCCCTCTTAATTATCATCAAAACGTCATTGACAACGCGACCTTTATATTTTCGGCTTCTATATAGTAAGACGAACAGTTTGGCACCATTTTTAAAACAAACCGATGAATCTGAAATTTTACCCCCAGTGTGACCTTGAACCCGTTTTGCCTTGTAACTCTCTTTCTATAACCCTCTGGTAGGGCAAACTATACCTTTCTGTAATCATTGAAAGGTACTGAACATGATGATATACTTTAAAACACATTTTGACCCCTTTTATATTTTGACACGTGTATAAACATTGCCCTCTAGAGCACATCCAGAACAATTTTAAAAAATGACACCCATGATTGTTGGAATCCTCATCAATTTGGATTTATAAAACCTTGGTTGCAAGATTGTATAGGAATTTTCACAAAAATCCAGTTCCACATGTACTTCAGTGCTTCCATTGTTCCTGCCGTTGATATCTGCAGGCAGGTTTACATCACGACCTCTACGTCATTGATAACGGGCTGCTGCACAGTTGAATGATCGCCGAGTTGTTAAACATGAAGTTACTTTCTCTACTTGGTAATATGGCGGGAAACAATGCATACACCTGTTGGTGCACATATTGTTATACAAAATTCCTTTACTTGGACAAGGTTGTATCATGTTTTCCCCCAATACCAAGGAAGGAAAGCACTTCTTGTTGTAAACGCTCGGCGACGCAGACCCAGAGATTGAGGGGGTAGATTCTAGATGGAGGAGGGGGCTATCCCTGTTAAGGGATCATAGACCCGTCCAGCCCGAAGGTTTGTGGTTAGACGAACGAGATACCAATAGCTGAAGACCCGGTAAAATTCCGAGCAAAATATACCTTGAAAATAATGAAAGTCTTCCGGAGACCTGTTGTTGCGTGAGGCCCAGGAGAGGGGTAAAGTTACTATGCATGGGGGTCAAATTTTGAACTGCTCTAATCTAAGGCAAATAATAGCTCAATTATTCCTCATGTTACCAGGGTAAAAAGTCAATTGGGTCACATGTTTAATGGTGCTTTCCTTTTCCAAGATATTGGGGAAATAGGCTTAAAGGTCATTTGTTTATCAAGAAAGGCAACAATTGAAATACCAAATTTTTCTTCAAAAAAATTAAAAATATTAAAAACATATTATGATACTGAATTCAAAATATGCTTTTTATTTTGCATCGGGTTGGTTCCCTTTCATAGGGAGGGGTATAATGCCTCCATCCCCATAGAAGTCCTACGGGGAATTTTGTACCCCTTCCATTATAACAACAAGGAGATGCCGAAAGTGCAAAAGCATTTCAATTTTGGATCAGTAGCATTAACATTTAAACAAAATATTTTTACAAACATCGGGTATTTGCAGCGGGTGACCTTTCTTGATAACAAATACCTTTAGCCTATTTTTTCCCAAAATCGTGGACCGGCAAGCACCACACGCGTTGACCCACTTGACTTTTTTACTACTGCTTACCACGGATATTTGAGCTATATTATATAATTTAGAGCAGGGTTCCGAGGGGGTGCGGGGGGCGGGAGTCATTGACCCCCATAGTAACTTTACCCCCCTCTCCTGGGGCTACCTCGCAACAACGGGTCCCCGGCAGACTTTCATATTTGCAAAGTTATATTTTCTCTGATTTTCCCTGTTCAAATATTGGTATCTCGTTCGTCTACCAAACCGTCTGGGCTGAATGCTCTTCAGTTGTTTCCATACATGTACAGGGCGCTTTCACGGGGGTCAATATTAACTTGGCCAGGCCTATCCTCCAGAACAACCCAACATGCAACGAGACAAAGGAGCTGAAGGTCAGGTGAACCAGGTATTGTAGTCTTCGGCGTCTTCGCATGCTTGGATGATCTGGAGGCCAAACTAATTCCATTCAATATAATTGCCTTCCGGGAAAGGACCGGTATACGTTCGTCGATCCGTCGACGAAATAATTCCAACGTTTTGCATGACCCGTGGGTTCTCACTTTTGGTTGGGTAGGGATGTGCGGCCCCAGTGTTTTAACCACTACCCGGAAATTATACCCAAAATACAGTTTTGCTACCCATCATTATATCTAAAGACATGCAAAACATGCTTGGTTGGAGGTTTTGGGGGCAAAGCCCCAGAAGCTGGAGAGAAAACTAACTTTTAAAATGTATTTTGAGTCATTCTGGCAGCACTATTTTTCACATTTTGTGGTTGCGTGCATTCTTCATACCTGATTAACCATTGGAAAAATACTTGCAACAGAAAGGCAACCCTTTCTTATGCCAATTTTCTAGAAAAAAAGACCGATCATTATACCAAAAGGGCTGAAAATGATACCCTTCATCCCCGTAACCCCTTTTCCACTAAGACCCCCCCACACCCCCCCCGTTTGCATGCAAATACATTGCGGCCATTGCATCAAACCGGTCAATGCTCAATTATACTATGCACAGGGTCGTGTTATTCGTTATAGAACCGGCAGAATAATAGGTCCTTATTAAGAAGGGGTTCGTACATGCCCGCCTACATCTATAAGAGATTCTAAGTTTGACATCTTGGTTTAGTTAGTATGGACCCTCTATATCAATGCAAGGTAGTTAGTGGTCTCAAATTGTGGTATCACTTTGTAAATAGGGGCCAATTTAAGGTTACACAGGGGTCAAACTTTTGAACTACTCCAATCATGTTGAAACATTTTCCATATTGTCCGTCTAGTGATAAGGACTCCAAAATACATAGTTTGTATTTAAGACTATTGGTTTTGGAGTTATAAGGTAAAAATGACTAAAACGGTAAAAAAGGTCAATCTCAATTTGTACAGGGGTCAACATTCAAAATTACTCTGATTATATTTTAAATACTTGCAAATTATTGCCTGGAAAGAGGACTCCCAAAAAGTATAGTTTTGGTTATGTTAAACGTTTACTTACCGAGATAAAGGTCAAAGAAGGTCAATGCCAATTGGATTATGTTGCCCATTGCCTTATTGTGTCACATAACATGATAACTATGCATTGCAGATGCTACAAACTATTCCTTATTTTGACACATTAAACTAGATGAACAATTTGTTTCATCTTTACCAAAATTGGAGCAACTTCTGATTTTAACCCTGTACAAATGGAAATTTACCTTTTTTACAATTTTAGCCATTTTACCCAATAACTCAAAAACCAATACTCAAAGATGGTACAAACTATACATTTTTTGAATCCTTATGACTGGACGGACAATATGGCATACATTTCAATATGATTGGAGTATTTTAAAGGTTTGACCCCTGTGTAAATTTAAATTGGCCCTATTGAAAAAGTGACACCACAATTTGAGACCACTGACTACCTTGCATTGATATAGAGGGTCCATACTAATTACCAAAGGTGTCAAAGCTTAGATGTTGTGGGACATGAACGATGATGTTTGACCCAGGTCCGTGCTCCGCGATATACACTCTCTAGCGAATATTGAAAACAAGAAAAGTCGTTAAAAAGAAAAAAAATCTTCACTTATAAGATGTTTTTAAATACACGTTTGATAGATATTTTACTGACATTCTTTTCTCTCATTCAATTCCATAAAAAATAAACACTTTCCCCCATACAGTTTGAAGTAATGTTGACAATATTGAAACAGTAGCAGAGTATTAAGACACAAAAAATAACTAATTTAAACAACATAAACCAACCAATTTAAACCAAAGAAATCAATGATTACAAGATGATCTATTTAGAATATTAACACAAACCGTTTTAGAAAACAAACCGCAAATGTTATCATAATTTTATGGTTTCTTTTACATAAGATTATATTCAGACCTTGATTTTTTTGCTCATTTCCTTGTTATTTTTGCATAAATTTCCTGATGTAGATATTATTGCAGCATATCTACATTGTCTTATATAATATTTTGCATTTAGTTTTATTTTCCTGGTGAAACTTGAGAATGCAGAAATTTATAGTTTTTAGGGCAAATATGTGTGGCGTTTGTGGAAAATTTTGTGTAGGAAATACGCTGTTGAAGGTCGAGCAAACATTCAAGTAAAAGTACCTCAATTTGTATGGCGCATATTCCCGAAGGACGTTTAGCGCTATTTAAAGCTAAACAAACGTTATCTTTGAAATAAACGGATTGTTCTATTAAAGGCTGACTCAGAGATTTCAAAATATAATTTTTTGGTGTAATAATTAAAAATAGGCAACTAGAACTAAAGATAGTAACCTAAAATGCACAATTCCAAAGTTTGAGATGAATCCGATATTTCGTTTTGATGTAGTAAACATTTATGTACAGTATTACGTGCCATAACAAAAATTCTGGATCCGGAATTTTATGACAAAGTTGTGATTTTTTTATATGAAGGACTTCGATTTGAGCTTATCTATTTCACACAGTGACTAGTACATGGACAAGCATTATGTATATGCAAAAACACAATTTCTTTGAAAATTGAGGGCGCCCTCATCTGGAAATCTCTGAGTCAGCCTTTAAAGGCAATTCCGGAAAGATGTTTCAATTTAATCACAATTTTATAGTCACTTTATATGCGTCGAAATCCTTTATCTCTGTATCTGCTTTAAAGTACACGCATTTCTTTCATCCTTGGTCTTTTTTGGGCGGTCAACCAATAAGTTGTGCGAAAGTGTTAGCGCGATGTCTACAATTTCAAACTAACAAATGCATTTGCCCATTTGGTGATAAAACTACGGACAGCCTATAATAGCCTAAAAATGCCCCGTTATGCATTCATTCACACACCAATAGGGCCTTAGCGTCTTAAAATAACGACGACTTACTCTTTAAAGCTTTGCTGTATTAAACTAGTGATTAAATATTATAAAAACGCTATACGCTTTTTAAATATTACGCGAGTAAAACTATAAAAATTGCGTTAAGTTATACAAGTTTTGAAAAACTACGGGCCTTATTGTTAGTATTGTCTTACATTGACTAAGTCTAATAATATCATTAAAAATGCGGCCTTCGTATATTGACACCGATTGATGTGAATCTTCAAATGCATGTTGGATGGCTCGTTGTTCGGGAACGTTTGTTCCGTGCCTAACTGCGCACGCTCTGAGTTTGCGCAGTTCACGCACCGCGAAAAATGACCAGATTAAATGTCTAATCAAGCTCTATTCGGAAACAGAATTCCCGCATTATGCCATTAAAATATCAGTGGCTAAAGGTTTTGTTGTTCTGTATGCACACCTTACTCTTAATGCCGTATTCAGAAACTTTTTGCGCTTACCGCGTTAGAATTTAAATAGAGTTTAAAAACGCGTTTAAATATATTAATTTAAAAACTATTTACTACTTAAAAATAACTCTTTAAACACGGGTATATACGAGTGATATATTATCAGAGCCGTTGGCCTAAATAAAGCCGGTATGTTAAGTTATATATTCGCTTTGCTTGGACTCAAATTGTAAATTTTGTCCGTAAAGGGTCAGAAATTACAACAAGTGTCTTATAGGCACCATGACACGAAGATTTGCGCCTTAAAATCAAATCCACACAATTAGAATAAACTGGCTATTTGGAAATAGCCTTTTTTTTTTTTTTTTTAAAAAAAAAAAAAAAAAAACTCCAAAAATAAACAAAATGAAGGTACATGTACGAAATCGGAAACACCTATAGGTGTTAAAACAACCATCAAAATAAAAAACTGTAAACAAATCCAACTAGCGAACCGACATCATGTCAGTGAATCAGGAAGTGATTGGATGGCAACGACCTACTAAATAACATTGTTCCACTAGCCTGTCAAGGCACTTCTACAGACCTTCATTCAATGGCTCATACGTCTGATAGTAAAAAATGTCATCAGATAAGGATTGGGGCATATCCCCTCCCTAAAACTAAAAAAAACATGGCAAGGAATTCACTCTATAACCAAACAAACTAAATTCACAAAAGCTCACCGCACTCAGTGGAAAATGCAATAAGTCCAGAAAAGTAGCGATGACGTCATCAAACAAAGACTCATATTGGGTACGAAATCGATGGAGGGCAGCGACATGCCGTAGCGCCCCTGCTATCACGGGTCAATCCCCCACAGAATTTGCGACTTTTCTTGTTCCCCGCTCCCTCCTCCTTCCGTCCCTCCCGGGAGATAGGCTAAAAACCCAGGTGGGTATTAGGGTTCGTTAAGCTCGTTGTTCATTATAATAACTGTGCCTAAACAACTAAATCTCACAAAAGCTCACCGGACTGAGTGAGGAAAATGCATTAAGTCCAGAAAGTAGCGATGACGTCATCAAACCAAGACTCATACTGTATGGGCACGGAATCGCTGGCCGGGCCAGTGACACCGCCGTAGCATGCTATCCCGGGTCAAGGGCCCTGGGTTCGAATCCCACCCGAATTTGCGACTTTTCTTGTTCCCCTCTTCCCTCACTCCTTCAGTCCCTCCCGCTAGAAACCCAGGTGGGGTTAGGGTTAAGATCTTTTTTTCCATATAATAACCCTAACACAACTAAATCTCACAAAAGCTACACCTAATTTGAGGTCTCCAATTTCACCTGGTCTATGTTCCATGCTTCCATAGCGAGTTCAATATAGTTATACTCAGGCAGAGCTCTGGGTAGCACAACCACTGCACCTGACCACCACAGGTGTTTGTGGTTTTATACCCAGACTAGTAGGATCATGGATCTTGCCAGTGTGCACATAACACCACCAGGCAGTGTACCATTTTTTTATTTTGGTTATTTAATCTTTCTCTAGACAGGGTAGCCCTAATAAAATGCTAAAGCACTGATTTCAAAACTGAAAATACAATGTTCAAAATAATTGAGAATAAATGTTAATTATGCAGTGCGTACAGTGTGAAAAATAACAAGTTCGTCGGTTCTTAGCAAACAGTCTTGATCAAGGCTAATGCTACACAAGTTGTGTCCTAGTAACCCTATAAGATAGGACCTTGTTCCCTTTCGTTTCCAGTTTTCACATAATACAACCTGTTAAGGTTTCTAAAGTATGTGTATCTGTAATTGTTTTAAATTATAAGTGGATGCACTCTTGGAGAATGAACATGGAACAAGAATGTCTGTAAATTGTTTATGTCACTCCATAATTTGTTAAATCCGCGGGCATGCATCTTGGTCACGAAGTTCACGGGTTCTCTGGATATCATTTTTTTTTTCAAATAAGGTTAACCTTAATGGTACTTCCTTGTAGGTACGCCTGTATTATTATAGTTCAACCTACAAGGACCCGTAATTTTACAGACTCCCGAATTTGTGGATCTAATAGGAAAAACTTATTTCATTAAGATTTCCCTGAAAATTTACTGGAAAAAAACCCAGTGAAATGGCCGGCCATTTAGCTAGTTTTTTGTAGATGTTACGAATTTTTTTTTGAAAATTTACAGGAAAACATAAAATAACTTCCAGGTTTTTTTCCTGTAATTCAATTGCGAGAAAAACACTGGAAATAATTATCTAGAGATTTTCCTGTACATTTTTGGCAGAAAAATCTATAAATCGAACAAAATATATAAAAGATGGCCATTTACTGTAAAAATACAGGTTTCTTCGTAAACTGTCCCTGAAACTGCACTGAAATCAGAGTTTTTGCCGAATGAACTAATTCGGGAGTTTTTTTAAGAGCGTGCGCATGTCATTAACTTTTACTTGTTATTTAAACAACTTTAATATTTGATTTTATTTTTCAGAACAAGAATTAAAATGTCCTGCCATTTACTATATTTGTAGAGTTCGATGCTTTTGAAAATTTCCAGGAAAACACTGGAAAATAAATTACAGGTTTGTCTGTATTCAATTGTGAGAAAAACAAATGGCAGTTTTTCCTAGGAATTTTCCTGTAATTTACAGGAAAAATCTTTAAATCTAACAAAATATATAAAAGATGGCCAGTTACTGTAAAAAGACAGGTTTTTCCGTCGTTGTCCCTGAAATTGCCGAATCAGAGTTTTTACTGGAGAAACTAATTCGGGAGTTCTTCTAAGAGAGCGCGCATGTCATTAACTTTTAATTGTGTATTTTAAAACACTTGTAATATTTATTTTATTTTTCAGAACAATATGTATTTGGGTGTAAAATGGCGGCCATTTTAAAAACAAATATTTTTGTAAGATGTTAACGGATGTTTTGAAAATTTAAAGGAACATTGGAAATAACTTCCAGGTTTTTCTGTATTCAATTGTGAGAAAAACACTGGAAGTTATTATCTAGGGATTTTCCTGTAAATTTACAGAAAAAATTACAGGAAAACATCTGGAAAATAACTTCAGGTTTTTCTGTAATTCAATTGTGAGAAAAACACTGGAAGCCCGACTGGAAGTTATTATCTAGGGATTTTCCTGTAAATTTACATGCAGAAAAATCTATAAATCTAACAAAATATATAAAAGATGGCCATTTACTGTAAAAAGACAGGTTTTTCCGTAAGTTGTCCCTGAAATTGCCCTGAATCAGAGTTTTTACTGGATGAACTAATTCGGGAGTTCTTCTAAGAGCGCGCGCATGTCATTAACTTTTAATTGTTATTTAAACAACTTTAATATTTGATTTTATTTTTCAGAACAAGAATTAAAATGTCCTGCCATTTACTATATTTGTAGAGTTCGATGCTTTTGAAAATTTCCAGGAAAACACTGGAAAATAAATTACAGGTTTGTCTGTATTCAATTGTGAGAAAAACAAATGGCAGTTTTTCCTAGGAATTTTCCTGTAATTTACAGGAAAAATCTTTAAATCTAACAAAATATATAAAAGATGGCCAGTTACTGTAAAAAGACAGGTTTTTCCGTCGTTGTCCCTGAAATTGCCGAATCAGAGTTTTTACTGGAGAAACTAATTCGGGAGTTCTTCTAAGAGAGCGCGCATGTCATTAACTTTTAATTGTGTATTTTAAAACACTTGTAATATTTATTTTATTTTTCAGAACAATATGTATTTGGGTGTAAAATGGCGGCCATTTTAAAAACAAATATTTTTGTAAGATGTTAACGGATGTTTTGAAAATTTAAAGGAACATTGGAAATAACTTCCAGGTTTTTCTGTATTCCAAGTGTGAGAAAAACACTGGAAGTTATTATCTAGGGATTTTCCTGTAATTTACAGAAAAAATTACAGGAAAACATCGGAAAATAACTTCAGGTTTTTCTGTAATTCAATTGTGAGAAAAACACTGGAAGCCCGACTGGAAGTTATTATCTAGGGATTTTCCTGTAAATTTACATGCAGAAAAATCTATAAATCTAACAAAATATATAAAAGATGGCCATTTACTGTAAAAAGACAGGTTTTTCCGTAAGTTGTCCCTGAAATTGCCCTGAATCAGAGTTTTTACTGGATGAACTAATTCGGGAGTTCTTCTAAGAGCGCGCGCATGTCATTAACTTTTAATTGTTTATTTTAAACAACTTTTAATATTTATTTTATTTTTCAGAACAATAACTTAAAATGGCCGCCATTTACCTATATTTGTAGATGTTACGGATGCTTTTGAAAATTTACAGGAAAACATCTGGAAAATAAATTACAGGTTTTTCTGTATTCAATTGTGAGAAAAACACTGGAAGTTATTATCTAGGAATTTTCCTGTAAATTTACAGAAAAATCTATAAATCTAACAAAATATATAAAAGATGGCCATTTACCGTAAAAAGACAGGTTTTTCCGTAAATTGTCCCTGAAATTGCCCTGAATCAGAGTTTTTGCCGGATGAACTAATTCGGGAGTTCTTCTAAGAGCGCGCGCATGTCATTAACTTTTAATTGATTATTTTAAACAACTTTTAATATTTATTTTATTTTTCAGAACAATAACTTGTACAAGAATTTACAGTTTCCGAAACAAAGAGAAGAAGATAAAGAACAATTCGATGAAGTCATAGTCTCATCAGACGGAAAGTTTTTCTTAGCTATCGATACTGAAGAGACTCCTCCATCACAGCGGCGGTATAGCTTGGAGCCCACATCGTCGCAACTACCATCTCCCAAGAAAATACCCCCATGGTTTTAAACCAAAGTTTATGGCGCGTCCCAACTAATAATCTGGAAATTGCGGAAGACGATGTCCAGGAAAGACCCCATAGAGAGAGCGAAAACACAGGACTACTATTCTACTTTCCGACCAATCAGTCAAGTTCCAACTGATGAGTCCAATACCTATCTACACGGCCCAAATTCAGCATTAACCGTACCGCTAGAAAGCTCGAAGCCAGTCCTAGACACAGGATTTCTAACCTAGTATGGACTCGTCCAGAGACTGTACAAGAGCGGTCCCGAGAGTTAAGTGAAAAAACGTTTGTCTTCCTGACGGAAATCAGAATTCGCCCGAAAGAAAAAGAACAAAGCTGCCGGTTATTAGAAGTACAGTTCTATAGACATAGAGGATTTGGGTTACACTTGTATGGGTAAGCAAGGTGGAAAATGTGATATACAACACATGCGATGAGAACATAATCAGATTGAGCGTGATGACACTGCGCTAACTTTGAAATGGCGAAGTCATCTTCTTCAAGCACCGAGGGTATGTTAAACAGATCTTCAGGCAACACAGACCAATAGTGAAGCATCTATAGAATTAGAAGAACACGATGATACTCAGATGCGTGGGAATTTGGAAAAAGTCAAGGATCATAATATACCCAGATTGGGGTTTTTTTGATACTGATCAAAGCACAGGATTATACAAGATGGGTTGAGCGTTTAATAATATCAAGAAATCATAATGTGGTTTTTGATCTTTAACGAATCAAGTGCCAGAATAAGGCCTGATGGGTGTGCAGTTAGTAAATAAACTAATGTCCAAAAACGAAGCCGGAAACTACACAAAAGCAGCAGCAGCTTCGATGGGAATGAATATGACATCTGAAAAAATACCCCGCCATCACAGTCATGGCGTCAACCTGAGATCGATTTTAGTTCAAATCAGAAAATCCTTGGTTAATCACTCAACCGAATTAGTGAATAAGCAAGTACCAATGTCCATCGTGCACGAAATAACTCACGTGATGTAGACCTACCGGTTAGGCAAGCCTTGTTGGAGGTGGAAAACCGGCTGTTACATGTGTTGCAAGTCACCAAAAGGTTCAATATGCTATGAATTAAACCGGGTTCTTTCCACTGACCTCTACACATGGATTAGCGCGGTCTGAGTCGCCGATTGAAACATCAGAAGTGATTTTTTACCTATACATATGGCGGGAAACAATGGCATACACCTGTCAAACAATAGAAACATATGTGTGGAATATGTGCCCCACCATGGGGTGTAGCATTGTAACGAGGCTTGAAGGAAATTAGAGCGCGGGACTGTTGGCAGGGTTAACTTGCCAGTTTCGTTACAAACGAACCTTAAACCTCATGCTTGAAATAAGGCAAAATAGAAAAAGTCACCAAAGTGACTATTATTTTTAGAAAAATGTACTTATTTGTTGCACAAGAAATCGTGGTTATGTAAATACTATAGATGGTTGATGACAATTTCATAAACAATCCTCATAGTGACCATTGATTTCATCGAAATGATGAAGCGGACAACAAGCCCAAATCAAATAAATTATTCAGAAAGTGTTGCCCAATTTGGTGCCCATGAAGACAGTTTTGGGGCACCAAAAATAGAGAACATTTCCTGAATGCAATTTGCTGATTCAGGGATTATTTTTTTGTTTTGAGGGTCAAGACTTCAGTATGTAACGAAAACAAAAAGGTCTCTGATTGATGATGAAAAACGCTAAAACTTACAGATTTGTTAATAATCTTATTCAAGCCCCAATCTACGTGGACTCTCAGTTTTTCTTGTACTTGAAACTTCGGAAAGGGGATTTAGGGTACGATTGCCGGTATGTGTTAGCAAATGGCCAACGTTGAAATTTAGATGGCGATGACCTGGTAGTGGTAGCAGAAGACAACAGCGTAAAGGCTGTCGATCAAAAATTTTCACCTTTTGCGGCAATTTCGACATAACACCTTCGATATTTTGTTCCGACGATGTTCCCGCTACCTTTCTGTAAGGTTAGTTAGTGTAAAAGGGTAGTTTACCTCATTGATATCCAGTGGTCACAACGACGGCTTTCATAAAAGCAGATGTGATGCAGCGCATGTAAGTGGACGTCATGGCTCGGAGAGTCGGCTTCATTTATCGTGAGCAGGGTTGCTCTAATGTATCAAGAACTCTGTTTGATGCATTGTTTCCGCCATAGTGTAAGGTCAAAACCAAACTCCTGTTGTTTCACGCGGCCTCCCATCAACTGTGCGGCAGACCCGCGATCCATGTGTAGAGCAGTCAGTGCGTTCTTTCCAATGATGATTACCAAACACCGGAACATCTGGGGACAGGACACCGTTGAGCCAGCAAACCTCTGAGTTGATGAGCAAAGCTAATTAAATTCTTTGAACGAGGAGATCGATTTTATGTTCAAATAGAAAATCCTTCTGATAATACTCAAAACCGAATTAGTGAATAAGACAAGAGTACCATTGTCAATCTTGCAGAAAAACGTCGGAAATGATGTAGACCTACCGGTTGGGCAAGCCTCGTGGGAAAACCGGCTGTTACATGTGTGCAATAGTCACCAAAAGGCTCAATATGATATGAATTAACATGGGTTGTGTTCAATGATGTTACCACCCAACTTAATAATAGTAATATCTTTGAAAGGACACCGGGAAGCCAGCAAGCCTCTGGGCCAATGAGCCAAAGCTAAATATTTTAAAAACTCTTCAGTTCATAGAGAGGCAAGCAACAGATAACTTTAAGTATGGAAGGTCTCTCCGGTCTAATCTTTCAAACAGGTAATGGAAAACGATGCCTCAATCAAGTGCCTTACTTGTTAAAACAATAACAACTAAGTAATCGCACAGGAAAATCATTAAGTTGTTGATCTCAAGACTTGGCACAGTTTGCAGATAATCACAAGAAGTTTGAATGTCATGCAGATCGCCACCATCCTTAATGAAAGAATTACTGCGCGCGGGAGAGGAAGACAGATCCAACAGACGTGAATGCGATCGGGATCCTCAGCAGCATCCAAACAACTGAACTAGAAGAGTTTTAATCAGAATGCATTGCATTGATTGGTTGGATTTGGCATGGACTGTGATTGTTTTTGAAAAA
This sequence comes from Ophioderma brevispina, assembly GCA_023653785.1. Taxonomy (NCBI): domain Eukaryota; kingdom Metazoa; phylum Echinodermata; class Ophiuroidea; order Amphilepidida; family Ophiodermatidae; genus Ophioderma; species Ophioderma brevispina. Next base: position 51,097 of record JAMKCH010062192.1, read on the forward strand.
CATGCTTGCCGGAAGGGTTTGAAAAGATAAATGAAGAGATGTCAAGAGCTTAACCATGGGTTATATTAAAGATCCCTCTTATGGGTATAACTCGTTGAGAACGAAAAACTCAAACCACAAAACACATTCCTGCCAAATAAGTATATGATTTTGAAGGAATTTGTAGCCCTGCAGTACGCCTCAAAAACTTCGTCACGACTAACGTAAATCATACATTGCAGGTGCATCGTGATGAAAAATGGCCTGAAGGACGTTGAAAAATCGTCTTGATAAATTCTCACGGACTTGAGTTAAAGGAAATAATAAACAATACGTAGACTCAATTAAATTCACATTTAATAACAGACACGCTATTCCGGATACTCAATTGCAATAAACATCTTCAAATGTAGTCTTTGCATGTGATATCAATAGACAAGTAACACAGACTAAAGGTACTTAAAGGCACAATCAGTCATTTTTTACAAAAAAGACTCATTTTATCCTTCTAATTGCCTTGTTAGTGTTTATGCTTTATATTGTACTGGTTTCTTTGTGAAAAAAACAGGCACTTAGGCATTTAAAGCGGTCTTTGAAGATGTCATTAACAACTTTTCAGAGACCCATCGAACCATCGTGGTGTTTTGATGGCACCATGCGTCTTCTACGGAGTTAGTAGTAAACAAAGCATAAAAACCTCATGTCTTACAAATATGGCGTGTTCATGACTTAGCCACTTATTTTTTGGTCTTTAACTACCAAAAAATTCCAATACAAAATGCAAAAAGTGGCTTTGACTGCAAAATACGGGACCCTTTAGGTTTACATGTTGCTAAAAAAAAAAAATCCAAAGCGAAAGGGCGTATAAATCAATCACCACAATGACCATCTTCAAATTGATCTTTGTATTACTAAATATTAAATGATCCTCCCTAACGAGTGTTGAAAATATTTCTCCTGACTGTTTCCTTTAAGGTCAAGTTTTACTCATTCGTAGAATAGTGTGATAGACATTCCTATCGTGATTGGTCAAGTCGGTGTACAATGAAATCATGGACGCTTTAAACTCTTCCATATTTGGATTTGCGATAGTTCATAGACATCTGAAAACGAGACTCACTGTACTGTACATGCACTAGTGTGTACACCTTCTTTTCTCCGAGACGAAGTAAAGACCATCCCCAATAATAGCAATAACAGCAATTTTAGAAGAGCGCCCCGAATTTTTAAATTTGAGATTTTTGCAGTCAGTTGTGGCGTAATGTCCGTAACTATTCTAAGTTGAATTATATACAATACCCCCACCCTAACCACCCACACTGTCCTTAATGTTTCACATTAAAAATCACTTTAATCAGATGACTATTTATTTTGCTCTGTGGCTAAATTTGTTTTTAATCTGAAAAAAAAACGAAGTGTTTAAATATTGCTCTGACGGATGTCCTTTAAAGGATCAATTTTATTCATGCAGTAGAATTGTGTATAGACCCATCCTATCAGGATTGGCCAACTTCGGTGTAACAATGACATCATGGCGCTTAAACTTCCATATTTGGGATTGCTAGGTCAGAGACATCTGAAAACGATACTCGCTATACTGTACAGCAGCTATGTGTATCACATTCTTTCTTTTCTCGAGACTGGAGTAAAATGTTAGAAGTTTCATATATAATCCCGTTTAGCTAAAGATGCATTGCAGGTTTGATTTCCGTCATGGGCTGTATGATGTTTGTGCAATAGCGCTTGGACGTAATGGAAGGGCAATGATCTCATTTGCATCCTGGACTTCTATGTCACTACTTTAAAAGGATATATCCACTATGGACATGGTATATTGCAGTATTCAAACGCCTTAGTGGTCTGATGGTACTGTACAAGTCACTAATTGTCAAATTTTGGGCCTTTTTCTGTCTTTCCTTTCTCGCAAAAAAACATGCAAACTAGTCTTTTGATTTGGCATGGAAAAAAGGGTTAAGTATTTACGCATATATTCATAACAACCTGCCTATAAAGAAGTTCTTATTATTCCTTGAAAATTGTTATTTTTGATACTAATTTCGTTACCACGTCGTTCAATCTAAAAGATTTAAGAAAATTATTGCACCAATTCATTCATCAACAATAATATGTAAATCAAAAAGAATTTATTGTTTAATAAAACAGTATTGATGTAGTTTAAAAACGTGTTTTCAGTATTAAGTATTCTTCTTTGTTAAGAACGTTGACGTCCTTTCTCACTCTGCTGGTAATCGGTAAATATCATAATCATAATATTGCATTAAACACATACTGGAGGCACAGAGGGCCGTGAACTGGAGAATAAGCTAAAATTATTTATCATATTTATAGGTATGTTCTTTAATTTCTAGAGCGTTCTAGACATTTTTAAAAATGGGTAAACGTTAACAGCAGTGGGGCTTCAACTAAAAACGGGTAAATTTGCGCTAAAATATCTGAAAACAATTTATGTGTTTTTAGTCCAGTCTCTTGTATCAACAGAACCGTGCCGAGTAGAATTCGTTTATATAAAACCAACTTTGACCACTTCCCGGTCAACTTCCCGAACCTCTGATAAGTTGTACTTTTGAAGCACAGTGAACTAGAGTTACAACTAACAGTTACTTGGTATTGTGTTTGGTTTATATACCTGGTTTATATATATATCGTTATTTGATAGATTTGCAGCTTTACACTTTTTTTCGCATTTTCAAGAGGGGTGTGGATATGATGCGCAGCCGTATTTTTTAGTGGCTTAAATGTTATAAATACCTTGTGGATTGCCATACAGAATAAAGTATATCAATATGTCAATATTATTGTTTACATCATGAGCCCCTAGCTACTTGACCACTATGCTTAAGGAAGTGTTGCTGTTTTTGTGGTCTCGCTTTCTGTTTCCGTGCGTATCTTGAGTATCGCTATTTTGACATGGTATTCGTTACCTTTGGGTTAAGGGCCATTCTTCGGTCACGTTTGGAGACCAAATTGGGAAACTTTTTAACCACAATGCTGTTTTGCCAATATAACCAATCTGTTATTACTTTTTTAAAAGACAAACCTTTAGACCAAACCTAACCAAAAATAATGTTGCCACTTTGCGCCGATTTGATTATTTGTCATGAGGGGCACATAAAGTTCGGTCATCGTTTGTGGACCTCAGACAAAAGGGGTTTTTTAGAATTCAAACTTCAACTGTAAAATTTTTGAATTTAAGACTCACATTCTATATGTCATTTCAGAAACACATTGGTATGTTGTCATAAAAACAAGTTTTGGGAATTTAAAAGTAACAAGCAAAAGCTTTACTTTGTAATAATCAAATTTATATCACTAAGTACGGTCACTGTGTGACATTCACTGTAAAAAATATCGTATTTACGGAAATTTCTGGCAGCAGTATGTCCAGTCATTTTTGGGTAATTTCACCGAAAATTGCTGTCAATTAAGGAACTTGGACAGTAATTTTTACAGAAAATTTTGCCTCATATATGGAAAAAAAATAGGTAGTTAACAGAATTTTTCCGTAATTTAAAATTCACGGAACAAAAACAAGAGTCCTGAAATATTGCTGCCAGACTTTTGAAATATTTCCGTAAATTAACATTTTTTTAGAATCGCTATTTTTTTTTTTTTTTTAAGGTGGTTTTATTTTTATTGTTTTCTCACACAGATTTTTTCCGTAAATTTACGGAAAAATATGTTTTCTTAATTACGACAAATTTTTAAACAGGTTGATGGTTACGTGTGATGACATCTCCATGACTTCAATACAAATATTGATGACATTGTTAATGTGCACCAAAAAGAAGTTTTAATAAAATCTTGTGTATTTCCATAGTCTCCCAAACTAGTTCAAACACTTTCATCACAGTGGCCATCAGTAATTATTTGCAAAGAGCACTGCTACTCCTAGTATGCAGAGTTCCTGGGTTGAAATAGTGCAATCTGCTAAATTTGGCAAACTTCCCCCCAGAACTTTCAAAAGACAATGGAAATCAAGTTTAAACCGTTCTTTATTTAAACAATAATGTTGTTCCTGTTTAAACTGATCAATTCACATTTAACTTGATAATAAGAGTTAACACTGCTCCCTTCTTCAATATGACAAGAAATTTATATCCTTCAAATGTGGAGTGCCGGTCACGTGTGTGACAGTATAGCCACATCAATAAATTTTGAAAGACGAAAGATCTAAACATTTATTTTGTGTAACGGACGGGGTCATATAAACTGGATTTTCACATGACCTATGAACATTACTGAGACAGTGGTTTTCTAGTAATAAAAACTTCTTTGTATTTTGGTCACGGTGTGACATACCAAAGTCAATTATAAATTATCTGTTATTACTTGTCTATTTCCTATAATTGTATTTTTCCACATCATTTGAAGATTGAAGTTCATGCAATACTTTAGGCCGTATTTCAAACAAAATGAAAAGTTATTTAATATAAAAGACTAAAGAAGCAAAATGGTGTAGATAATCTCACTTTTTTATCCCAAAATATTGAAGACGTTCATTTGTGCAAATGAGGGTGTTGAGTTGAACATTGTTTGAAAATATCATGAGGAAACTTGGAAGGATGGTTTAACGTGGTAATGTAAAGAAATTTACAATACACATTAACTTCATTTTTTATGAAAAAGGTTACTTTTGAAGAATGGCCCTAAAACAGATTATTGGAAAGGTTCAGATTCTTGAACATCACTGCAAAGTTTACCACAATTTCAGTTTGAGAAAACACCTTATTTGCACTGTTGATACGGTTCTGTGTTTAATTTATCTTGCATCTAATATTCATTATCTACGATAGTTTTCAAAAGTCGTTTGTAACAAAGAAAGTACATTCCGGGAAACTATTGATCTGTAACAACACATTGAGAAACAGTCCGTCTTCCTAGGGGGATTCTGATATGTGGTTTTAAGTCATCTTAATTGAACGTATATACAACGCATTTCAACATGAAAAGGTATTTTTGGAAAGTAATGGATTTTTAAGAATGACAAGGTATTGACATTTCTTAAACAGTATTTACATGATGATTAGTAAAACTGTGACACAAATGCAGAAAGAAGGTGTCTCGATTAATTATGAAATTTAGTACCAGAATAAATCGAGACGTTAGGATGGTTACTTCACCATTATTTTATTGATCTAATAATTTAAGAAATCTGTCGCATGAAACCATATTTGACCCAGTAAAAGACACATCTCGTCCAGTCAGTTTTGGATTACTTTTAGAACAATCTGAAGTGTGGGTTTTATAATTCTGGGCAAGACCAGGGACATGATCGCCAAAAGGGTGTGAAAGCAACTATAGTCCGACGGGAGCAAGTCCGGCCTCCATAAGACGATAAATGAATAAAGCCGTGACACTAATTGAATGTTGCGTGAAGAGTAGAGGGAATCGAGGTCCAATTCTTTACAGTGAAGGTGAACTGCGAGACTAGTGGACTATAAGTACTTCTACCACCGGAACAAACGGCTTCAAAATAAAATTTGGTGCATCCAGTCCATGGAAGAACGATATATAGAAGGAAGCACGTCGACCCACTTTGAACGATCGATCAAGCCGACCCCATAATTGAATTGTTATTCATATTCTCTCAAGTGGCCCTTCGGAGGATAATCTATTCAGATTTTCTCGCTCGAGAAAATAATCAGTTCGTGGTTGTTTCTTCATTGCGTAAAAGATCGGGTCATCGGGAATCAGCGAATCAAGGCCACGCGATGAATGCGCACGAAGTAAAATATTTAGATTTATTTATTCGGTTGTATTTAGAACCTGGGGAAACCATTCAATGCAAACATTGTTCTACCCATGCGTGCCCAGGTGGCCAGCAGCCATCATAAAATATTCAAATTAACATACACTATGATTAAAGCTTAAATTACAAACACATATAAAGTAAGCAAATAAATAGTCATTAAAAAAAGCACACCTTGATATTAAGTGATATTATGATATTAAGAAATTATATGCACTTATTCTTAAAATAATGAGTGATTGATAAAACAGTAAATCTAACAAATAATTAACAAATATCAATAAACACGATAACTAGGCAATACCGTGGGTAGCTAAACAATATTTTAATTGTTATAGGTTCAAAATGAATAGAATACAATAAATAGCCAAAATATTTAACAAAACAACAGCATTGACGTTAACTAATGGCAGATTACACACCTAGGAATAGGAGTAAAAATTAAATTCTTGATTACATAAAGTAAATAACAAAAGCTATGCGAGTTCACCGTAAGAACAAATACTCCTATATTAATCCCCCCAGACGTGATACTCCAAACAATAGGGCGGCTTCCATGGAAAAGTGTGTATTTTTCTTGCAGTAGCACCAGTGTCATTTTTCTTGTATATTGGGCTAATTTTAAATGGTATATGTTTCATGTATTGAGAAACAGGTCCCGCAAGGGGTAGAATCTCACTGCAAAGTGACCTCAATCTCAATAAATTTTTATTTTTATTTATTAATGATTTTAAATACAGTTTTTTACTGATTATCCCAGTTATATACTCTTTAGAAATTCAATTTATAATTATTATAAACGTCTTTCTGTATGCAAAATATTTTTGATTTGTAACAATTATTTTCACTGTACCGATTACTTTACATGATTTAGTTATCATATGTTTTTGCGGTTGCTTGATGAACAAATAAATTGATTGAAGATGAAGGTAATTTGCAGTGAGATTATACCCCTTGCGGACCTGTTCTCAATACATTGAAAAAAGATATACATTTAAAAAGCCCAATATAAAGAAAAAGGACCTTGTATACTGACAAGAAAAAATACACACTTATAGGTTATTTTGCTGATATGTTTTGGTTACTTTTCCTAGTGTATCATGAACCAGTCACAATCACAACTGACTTGTATTTTACCCCTAACGGGACTAGAACTTGCCGTGGAATTTGTACCCCTATAGAGGTAGTCCCGCATTTGCAGCTCCCTCTTTTGTCAGAACGAGCAAGGGTTCCCGACCAAAATCCAAGAACCCCCCGGGGTGTGTTGATCGGTTCCATGTAAGAGCCATATGGTTGGTTAGTGTGTACGTCGAAGCATTCATCGCCGTGCTGATTCGATCCCGATGACCCGGAATCATTTCCGCAATGAAGAAACACAGCGAAGAAAATCGGATTAGGATAATCCTCGGAAGGGCCACTGGAGAGAATATGAAGACACAATTGAAATTATGGGGCCGGCGGATAGACCAAAAGTCAAGTGGGTTGATGTGTTTCCTTCTATATCTCTTCAGGTGCAAATGAAGTGAAGTCTGGGTATGCGTCTATCACAATAAGGCAATGCGTTGTAGAAAGTCACCACGCGTTTCGACATTCGGAACGTTGTTGCGGTGTCGGGCATCAAAATCCATAATTTCTGTGAGTTTGTAATGACAAATATCGGTAATAGACGGATGTCTGCAAATGCACAGCTGCTATCACGAGATGGTGAAGAAGTGCCAGCTTGTGCCGATTTCATATAATACAGTGTCCGGTGGACTGAGGGTCCTACCACTTTCTGTTCATGGTGTAACATTTAATCTGTATGCATCATTTGTTTCAGCACTGTACCCAAATGGTCTCGTCTACCAAGGTCACGGTTTATGTCCGTACATGTTGCTATGGTAGATAGGACACTCTCTCATGGGGGACACTCAGGTCTTACACCGGAATTATAGATGAGTTGACCTCAAAACAAGTTAGCACCCTGGTCTACTGACATGTTATAGAGGTGCGAAGAATATGCCATACAGTTACAGCATTTGATAGCCTTATCACGGCCGATTGTGCTGCGAATTTTAAAAGCACAAGCCCTGCAGGTGCTTGCTCACGCATACTGCCGCCCGGCGGTGCTTTGTCGTTGCTCCGGCGTTGACGTCACATGTACCTCATCTATAGAAATTGCTGGTACGGTTTACAGCTGCATATATTCGCTACATAGCTACACTGGTCATCTGCTCTGACCTGGCTAAATTTCCGATACTCATCCTGAAACGGCTGAGTTATGATGTTCGCCCAAGTTAAACAAGTGTCCACCAACTGCTGTAAATGGCAACAAGTGCAGCAAGAAGCCAAAGAAGAGCAAACTGAGGACCGAAAGAGTTTTTTTGGGTGGTAGAGTGGCGATCCTGGTTTCTCTAGAACCTCAAAATTTGACAAACTGGAACGATATGCTAAACTTACCTACGCAGTAGGTTCTTGACAATATTTCAACTGAGCAGCTCGAAACAAAATTCGGTCCAGGAGAAATGAGCAGGGGCTTCTGATCTTAAATTGATTGCCTTATTTTCCCACAAGGTTCCCAAAGATATGGAGGGAAGCACATGTTATGGCACTCCTCAAGTCTGGGAGTCCATCAAATCCAAAGAGCTATAGACCACTATCACGCTGATCCCAGCAATACCTACAGCTTTTGAACCGTCTCCTGCTCAACCGCCCGCATCACACTCGTGGTTAGACAACACCCTCATGACTACAGAACAAGCAGGGGTTCTGGCAGGCAAATCACAACCAAGCAAGTCCTCAACCTAACTCAACAATCGAGGATGGTTTCGAGAAGGGTTTGGTAACCGAAGTCTTGTTCGTGCGATCTAGCAGCAGCTTATGACACTGTAAATCACAGATGTTCCCCATACGATTATTCTGGAACTCATCATTGATCAAGGACATCCGCTTGACTGAGCTCATCAAAGGGATTGATTACAAACAGAATGTTCTTTGTTCAGCCAAAGAGGGTCGGCGAAGAAGTGAGAAAAGATCTATAAACACCTTGACCGATGATCATCGCCGCCGCGCTCGTTAAAAAAGATCGTAAAACTTACTGTATTGGTCAATACCACCACGAGATCAATATTAATGTGACTGCCATGTGCATCACATTGACCATCGATGTGTACCTAGTTTTAAGAAGATAGCGACATATATTTACTTTATATATCTATTTATTAGAGATATTTCTTTATATTCTTTACTTGGATCAATTCAATCTGAACATGACAACGTAACATCGAGCTCTGAAAAGCTGCCGCAATCCGCACTCGATTCACCTTCTATACTGTATCCATCATCATCTAAAGGCATCGTCTGCGGTATTTAGTACCTGCTAACAACCAAGGGAACTGAAATGGAAACTAGACTCTCTCTTAAACATTCAAAAACACAGAGAGAAATCATCCACGAACACCCTGAGAAATCAAACCAAGATGGCGACTGGGAGCGGAATCGACACCATGGGGCATAAGACAGGCAGTGCAAGATTGCATTGGCTGACTCCACCGCATGCATTCATGATTACATCTGTGTCGAGGGCATCCTGAATACTCCCAACAGTTTTGAATTACCTAGTCACAGCTGTGTCTAAAGCTGTCACGGACAAAATCGCCGAACAGATAAAGCCTTCGGTTAAGCAGGCGTGTACCTCGTCTCTCACGACATCTTGGCACCACAAAGGAGGACGTCAACAAACAAGATCATGAGGTAGGGTAATACAATATTCAAGAGTGCCAACAAGAAGCTACAAGCTGACCTCGATGAATCAGAACCAATACAGTAGGGAAAATGTCTCCTGCTGCATGCGTTGCGAATAAAGAGAGGAGGGACACGCCTTTCTGCTGCAATGCTGTACTTGTATTCCATTCCGGGTATTTCATTGTATTCCTCTACCTTTTATTTTAATATTATGTTTATAATGTTTATCACCTGCCTGTGTGATAACATAAACCCTAACCCTGACTAGACCCTACCATTTTTCTCTTTCACCATTATGTAACTGTTTCCATCACACTTTATTGTAGGCTATTCACTAACCATGCCACGGTTTTGTGATCGTACTCCCATAGTTCAAAGGTTATCTATTCAGAATTGGGTTAACCAACATTGTTTTATTTCCACAAATTTGCGTTGAATAGTAGTCCTGTTTATTCTTCATTAAGGTTTTGTATAAATTACCAATATTATCTTTCCAAATATGCGCTGAGGACTGAGGTATAGGTGACTCCCTAGTACGCGCTTGTTATTAATCGGCTGCGTTGTTACACCCAGTCCGTCTCGTTCTTGATACTGGTTTAATAAGTGCTCTTGATATTGTGTTGTCATAATCCCTTAGACATGCCATACGCGCGCGTATCTTATTGCGTGAATTGCGCTTGCATGCTTCCATCAGTGCATCGTTATTGGCAGAAGGGATTTTGACAAATGCTATGGGTCAGTCCATTTGTTCAATTTCTTTTCACCCATGTATTATTTTTCAAAGTATGCAGTATATCACAAACGCTGGTTACGTCATTCTAAATCCTGTATTATATCTGTATTTTATGTTCTACATTTTTTTTAATTAATTATAATATGTATTCTGTTTATCATGATGTTCGTGTGCATGTTGAAACAACCTATCCCTTTTCTCTTCACATCATGTGATTTTCTATCACACCTTTTTTGTAGGCCTATTCACTAACCATGCCACGGTTTTGTGCTCGTACTACCATCGTTCAAAGGTTATCTATTCAGGTTGGGTTAAAACCAACATTGTTTTTTTTTCCTTGTGTCCCAAATTTGCTTGCATATTAGTCCCTGTTTATTCTGCATTCAGGTTTTGTTATACAAATTTCCCAATAATCTTTCCCAATACGAGCTGAGACTGATGGTATAGGTGACTCCTATGTACGCGCTTGTAAATCGGCTGCGTTGTTTACAACCACGTCAGTCTCGGCTTGTTTACTGTCAAGGTGAGTCTTTACTATGGTGTTTGTCATAACCCCTTGGACATGCCATACTCGCGCGTATCTCATTGCGTGAATTGCGCTTGGCATGCATTCACCAGTGTATCGTATTGCGGAAGGATTTGACAAATGCTATGGTCAGTCAATTGTTCAATTCCTTTTCATCCATGTATTTATTTTCAATATTTGCATCATCCAAAACGCTTGGTACGTCATTCTAAATCCTGTAGTTATATCTTCTGTATTTTATTTTCTACTATTTTTTTTAATTAATATCATTTTATTATGTTTATCATGATGTTCGTGTGCAGTTTATAACAACCATCCCTTTTCTCTTCACATCATGTGATTTTCTATCACAGCCCTTTTTGTAGGCCTATTCACTACCATGCAACGGTTTTGTGCCCGTACTCCCTCGTTCAAAGTTTATCTATTCATGAGTTGGGGTTAACCAACATTTTTGTTTCCCTAAAATTGCTTTGCATTAGTCCCTGTTTTATTCTTCATTCATTTTTGTATAAATTTCCCCAATATATCTTCCAATAACGAGCTGAGACTGCTGGTATAGGTGACTCCTATGTACGCGCTTGTAAATCGGCTGCGTTGTTTACATACCCACGTCGTCTCGGCCTTGGTTTACTGGTCAAGGTGATCTTTACTATGGTGTTTGTCATAACCACCCCTTGGACATGTCATACGCGCGCGTATCTCATTGCGTGATTTGCGCTTGCATGCATTCCATCACCAGTGGATGTAGTGGGCGGAAGGGCTTTTGACAAATGCTAGGTCAGTCATATGTTCAAATTCCTTTTCATCCCTGTATTTTATTTTCAAAGTATTGGACATTCATTCAACTGCTGTACTTGTTCATTCCAAATCCTGTATTATATCTGTATCTTATTTACTATTATTTATTTAATTAATCTAATGTTTATAATGTTTTCCATGATGGACGTGTGCATCGGAATGCCTGATCCTGACTAGACCCTACCTTTTTCCTCTCTTTACATAGCGACCTTTTTGTTCCCCCTCATGTAGGGCCTATTCGTGGACCAGGCCACGGTTTTGTGTCTTACTCACATCGTTCAAAGGTTTTCTACTCAGGATTGGGTTAACCAACATTTTTTTTTTTTTTATTGCCCTTAAACTGTTTTGCATTCTAGTCCCTGGTTTTTTTCCCCTCTCCATTCATATTTGTTAATTTCCCAATATACCTTTCCAAATACGAGCTGAGACTGATGGTTATAGGTGACTCCCTATGTCGACGCGCTTGTAAATCATGTAAATTGGCTGCATGTTCACCCACGGCAGTCTGCTTGGATATGGTATAATTGTTACTGGTAAAATCAGGTGATCTTTGCCATGTGTTTGTCATATCCCTTGGACATGAGCCCATTACGCACGAGTTTCTCTATGCGTGAATCGCGCTTGCGTGCATTCCATCAGTGTATCGTATTGGCAGGAGGGATTTTGACAAATGCTATGGTCAGTCATATTGTTCAATTTCTTTTCACCCATGTTGTATTTATTTTTAAAGTATTTGCATCATTCAAACTGCTGGTACTTGTCATTCCAAATCCTGTATTATATCTGTATCTTATTTTCTACTATTTATTTTAATTAATATAATATGTTTATTATGTTTATTATGATGTTCGTGTGCATTAGAACAACCCTATCCTGACTAGACCCTACCCTTTTTCTCTTCACATCATGTGACTTTCTATCACACCATTATTGTAGGCCTATTCATTATCCATGCCACGGTTTTGTGCTCGTACTACCATCGTTCAAAGGTTATCTATAAAAGCATGAAACTTTGCATAAATGTTTAAAATTAAATGCTGATTATTGATTATTTTAAGATATGGAACCACGTGACCGTCAATCATCTTCAAGGTCAAACAAGGTCTTTTGGGGTCATTTGAAGTCATTTATTAAAAGTCGGCGATAGCATGTTCCTAAGATGAGTTACACTGATTCTAGTTTTTATAATGCTCGTACTTTTCAGCTTTTAAAACCTTGAATGTTTTGTAACGCCGTATTTCTTAATGTATGATATTTGGAGACGAAATCTAACTTGAATTGGAAGAAAAATGCCGTATCTAAACAATGACACCAAACTTCACAGTGCCCGAAGTTGCCCATTTTTTCAATTTTGTCCCGAAGTTGGCCACATTTTAGTAAAATATGAGACCCTTGGCGATTGTTAAAAATGGACGTCCCATCGCCATATTTACCACAGCATTTTAATGTACATCGATGCAATCCTATCCTAAAATAAATCAATGATAAAACAATATATAGCTTAATTGAGGCATGATTGAGTGATGGCCAGTATTTTTTCCCAATTAAAGTAATTATGCACCATATTTAAAGTATAGAGCCAATAGACTTAACAAACAAAAATTAATGAAAGGAATCACAAGCCACGAAGAGTATAAAATGCTATTTGAAAGCAAAAAAAAAAAGCACACACAGGTTTTATTTGTGAGAACTATGTCGAGACCATATTGTGACAAGCAGACGCAGAATTACACTGTATTAATTGATTTAAACGTAGGTTATATTTAATAAGTACCCAAAGTACGAGTCTAATTGTAACTGGAAGAGGAAGGAAAAAACTTTGAATATACAACTGGAAGGTCTATCTGGCAACCTTATTCGGCATGTTAAAATGTATTTTGACATATTTGACCTTCTGTGTCCCATCTAGGTGACATCGAACTTGACCGTGCAGGTGTTCCATATCCAATGCGTTTCCAATTTAATTCTCTCTCTCTCCAAATATGATGCTTCTATACAAAATGCCACAATTTTACCATTATTGCTTAAACTACATTACAATGCTGTGGTTAATATGGCCAAGTTTAGATTTCGTCTCGCAATATAAGACTTACGAAATACGGCCGTTCAAAAACATCCCAGTTTTCAAAAGCCGAAAGTACGCGTAAAAACTAGAATCAAGTAACGCATCTTAGGAACATGCTTCTCCGATTTTTTGACCCGAAATATCAGAAATCGGCTTGTTATCTGACTCAATCTCTTGGTTTTCGTCTCCACATTAAACAAAACCACTGCGCATCGGGGGGGAATATACCTTCTGCGCACAGGTCATGACTTGTTCAGCTGAGCGTTGCCACGAAATCGTCAACCAGCGGGCCGCTTCTGCGGCGATGATCATGGGAAATGAAAGAGTACTCCCTGAGAGAAGTGGCCTTCCTTTGTTGGTCTATGCTTTTACAATGGGAGTTGCCAAAGAATAATGGATAAGCGGGTTGCGTAATGCAATTAGGAAAGAGAGCTTCTCCTTCTCCACTACCTCTATATGGTTCAGCTAGGAAGCGAAGAAGAAGAGAGAGGCCGGTGGCGTAGGCTCAAGACCTCAAGAAGGAGACCCCATGGAAGCGTGCTCGCACCTTTCCTGTTCAACATCTCGGGCAACATTATATACCAACGCCAACCTTGGAGTGGCAGAACCGGTCGTTTTTATATTATGTAGACGCAGTTTTGGAATTAGCGCACAAGATGCGGAATTCACATTTGTCGAAAAACGAGACTCTCAAACGCTTTTGGATTTAACTTCTTATGTGAGAGAACCGCCCTACGTGCCAAATCCCCCATCCGAGGACACAGCTGTGTTGCGTTCATCTACGCAACCGTGAAAGCAAACGTCAGTTAAATAAGTTAACCTGGGGCTGGAAACACCCTGGAGAACTGTGATAATCAGCCTACTAGCTTGGACCGCATGCTCTATAAGCCGAAAACCCGAGACGAAGGGTAAGTAACAATAGTTCGCCGCAATCACATCTGAACAAACTCACTGGCACAAGATTGGATGCTCGCCCACATACCTTAAGATCGACGGCACTTGCCCTGGCTACTCATTGACCAGCGTTAAATGACTCTGCGGCTATCAAGGATTTCTACCCAATCAAAACGCACAATTATACAGGCTGCAGGAATGCTCCCCAACATCAGACGTAGTGCAGCGAGCATGTAAGAGCGTAGATGCCAAGTATCTAATGTGCAGCACCCTATGTCCGGACAGAGACAAGTTGCTAACCGCCTTAATCCACTCAGAGATTTCCCCAAGAAGACGTCCTCAATTTTCAACAAATCGTTTTGTTTTTTGCCATTCCCAATGTTGTTCCATTATACTAATCACTGTGGGAAAAAACTAAGCTCAAATCGAAGCAAAGACAAAACGTTGTTATAAAAGTCCGGATCCGACTACTTTATACAAAGACGGTCTATATAGATAGAGAGGAAATTTAAAGCGTTACGTCATCTTTGGAAATTCCATCGTCTCGCATTGTTTTGCCGACCACAAAGAAAAACATAGAGTACCAACCATAGAAAGCACTGGAATGCCTTCAGATCTTGCACATACTTGGGTGGCTCGCTTTGCATATCCACTATTCGGTAGTGATACAAAATTGATGTATGTAGTGTGTTAGAGGTGGACAGGTGGAATAATAGGGCACTGGATCATTGTGTTAAGATACTCTTTTTCCCATAATGCATGCCCCGCTTAGGTGAAAAAGATTGTATTACATTGAGGGCGGGTTTATTTAAATCAAGACGACTGGCGTGTCATTTCATTCGTTTTGTGGCCATGGTTAGGACAAATTTTAAACACCCCCCAATAGCACCCAAATCCAACAACTGATATTTTGCCGGATTGTTTGTATCGATTGGACCATTATGTGTGTAGACAAGCACCAAACCTATAGTAGATTCAACCCATCGTGTCACCAGGAGGACAGTTTTGGACAGCGTCGATTAGTTGGGGAGGAGGCAGAAAAAGAAAATATGTGGCTTGATTCACCTGTTTCATTGAAACGAACTAAGATAATCTGGCTTTTCATGTTGATATCATTTTAAGAGAGAGTGCAAATACTTTGTGTTCCTTTGTATCCAAAAATAGGCGAAATCCAACAATTGGAACATTTAACTCACCTGGTATATGAATCCACTGAAGCCAAAGGACGATTAGTCAGAATGTACTTTGGGAGGGTTAATGTAGGTATAAATGCGCTTATGTTGACTTGAATGCGTTTTAATCAGCATAGAATGATTTTCACTTGGCTATTGGACAAGGCCTTTAAGTGATTTAGCGTGGAATTTAATTCCACCCACTGCACATCCCTAAGCAAGACCCATGACCTTTCAGGAAAGTACTAGAGGTGACACGATAGTTGAATTACTATAATAATTATTCCGTTGCAATATCAAAATGTCAGGCCCAGCACGGAAACGATGGTTTTGATGCGCTTCACCCCCCTTGCTTTATTATACCATGGAGCGGTAGGAAGAGAAGGAGAAAGTCTTACCCATCCTTTTGACCGATGATCATCGCCCCGCACCTCGTCGTAAAACAGGCTAAAGCTACGAGATCCCGATATTGATGCGGATAGCATGTGCATCAACATTGCATCATGTACAACAGTTAAGCAGATAGCGACATTATATTGTAAGGAATTGTGCATTCTTTATAAAAGCATGATGAAACTGATAAATGTGTACACTAACTACGGTATTGATTCGTTTAGACATGGAACCCGTCAAACGTCAATCATCTTCAAGGTTTAAAACAAGATCATTTCGGATCATTTGTGGTCAATTTCTTAGAATGGCGAGATCGAATGTTCCTAAGATGATTACATTGGTTCTAGTTTTAGTTTGAACTCGTAATTTTCGGCTTTTAAAAAACTGAATGTTTGTAGCGCCGTCGTTTTCTTAAAGTATATTTGGAGACCAAATCTTAAATTGAATTGGGAAGAAAATGCCGTATATAAACAATGGCACCAAACTTCACAGTGCAGTGTCCGAAGTTGCCCCCCGTTTTCAAATTTGTCCCGAAGTTGGGTTTCACAGTCTTGGGAAATAAATGGAACCTTGGCGATATGATTTCACTTCAGAGGAAAATACATGTTTTAAGACATGCTCCGGTAAAAGTCGTTTTATTGTGAAAATGGGCCCGTCCCTTCGCCATATTTAGCACAGCATGTAATGTAAATCGATGCAATGTGGATGCACATGCATTCAGCAATTAACATTGATCTGTAGTACGTTTTGTTATTTTTGCAATGTTTTTTTTTTTACAGGCCTAATCACTTGAAATCTAGTTCATAGTATTCAGATGAATAATTCAGTATCAATGGAGCATATTCACAAGTAGCTAGGGCTAGGCCTGCCCTATATCATTTATTTTGCATTTTGGTTTTCAAACATCTGGGGGCAGGGGGGGGGGCGGGGGCGTGGCACATTTCATGAGAGGCGAATACTGTCGGAGGAAGAAGGGGGTTCGCCTAATTAACTCTACGAGCAATATTTTTGGGGAAAGACAAAGCAACCCAATAAAACCTCAATCATTACGATGCACAATCGCAACACCAGAAATGTTTTTTGGGGGTTATCAGGGGCAAATTTAACGTAGGGGGCAATTTCCATAAGTTCAGGCAAAAAATCGCACATCACGGCCGTAGAATGGAATCAAGATTAGAATTTCACACTTTTTTGGACATGGGGGGGGGTCCCCACATGCCCGTGACTGCCTTTCACCTAGCACACCCACTGTTTATGAAAATAAAAAATGTTTATAAAGTAGTGTTGGGCTTTATTTGATTAAACGTTGCACAAACAAAATCCTTTTTTATTCAGATCCATATTTTGGAACAAATCTAGCCTAATTACATGGACCAAACTCTACAAAATTCCTAATCTATGATGGGGGGGGCACAGCGAAAGACATACTGTGGAAAACGTCACTTGAGCTCAACGAATTACTAAAGGTGGGTCCCCAATGTCGGTCTAGTGGTCTCGTACACATTTAGCCTCCCCCAACCATGCTCGAACTCCCCCCCCCCCCCCCCTCGCTGTTTGTTACGGTATCAGTTAACCGATTACAATGTCATTGTTTTTTTAAAAAAAATTTACCAATTATTAATCAAACCTGGGGGGACAATAAGCCGTAAAAGCCATTTCATGTAATAATTGCTTTTGTATTTTTTTTTGTGCATGACAGAATATCCGAGTATGCTTGTTTATGGGGCAATCAGGACCAGGCGGAGTTCAAAATTAGTGTTTTGTTTTCTTTTCTTGTTCAATAAACCTACGACATGTCCTCGGCTTGATTATCTACAACAAAGCGCAAATTTATACAAATTTGATTATTTTTTTTATGTTGTATATTTATTGTCTATAAATTAAGAAGAACCGTCTTTGATTAAGTCGAAATGTATGTCACAAATAATCCATGAGATGTTGATGATATTGTGTTAGAGTTATGCAACCATATTCTGCATGTTTTAATGTGATTGTGACCTCAATTGACCTTGGGACCTCTAGTGACATGAACTTGACCGTGCAGTGATCCATACCACCATTGTTTTCCAATTTATTCTCTACTCTCTGCCCAAATCTGATGCTTTATAACAGAATGCAACAAGTGTTACCATATATGCTTAACATAATACAATTCTGTGGTAAATATGACCAACTTGGGACAAAATTTAGAAAACGGGGCACTCCGGGCACTGTCAAGGTTGGTGTCATTGTTTAGATAAGGCATTTTTCTTCCAATTCAAGTTAGCTTTCTCTCCAAATATCTTACTTAAAGAAATACGGGTTGCGTTTCCAAACTCCATGTTTTCAAAAAAAATAAAATCATGTAACTCATATTAGGAACATGCTTCTCCGATTTTTTTGGGACTGAATACTCAGAATTTTAGGCTGTGTAAATCGGACTCAAATATCTTTTTTTAGTCTACACATGTAAACAAACCACTGCGCATGGGGATATTACTTTCTTGCGCCCAGGGTCATATATTGTTCAACTGAGCGTGCCCCACCCAGCTTCTGTCGGACGATGATCATGGAACATGAACGAGTATCCATGAACGAGAAGAAGCGGCCTTTGTTGAGCTATGCTTTTACAATGAGTTGCCAAGTGTGCCAAGTGCATATTAATTGTATCGGCGTCGTTTTGCGGATAATTGGCAATTAGGGACGCGCTTTCTCCTTCTATCCTACCTCCATGATATTACACAGTATCCTATGGCACTTTTATAATGAGTTGACAAGTGACGTCAACGCCGGGCAAAGAACAAAGCAATGACCGGCAGATGATGGATACTGCAGGGCTTAGCTGTTTAAAATTCGCGCTCACTCAGGTGTGGATAAGGCATATGAATGCCTTGTACTGTTAACTGTATGGGCATATTCTTGCACCTCTAACATGTAAGTAGACCAGGTGTACTTGTGTTTTTTTAAAATTGATGTCACCTAATCTATAGTACATAAATGCGTATGATTTAAAACGGAAACCCGATTCATCTTATATGGGATTATTTATTGACACCTGTGCACGCTCCTATGTAGTACAATTGCCCGGGACATTTGGAGGTTAGGTGCCTATTCGCACTTGCTTTTCGATCGAGAATTGATGAAAAAAGAATATTCCACATTACAAGCAATCTCGCGCTGGCCATCGAACGTCCATTTTTCACCCCGCCTTGAAACCATACATAAGGATATTCAAATACCTCAATCGCATTTTCTCGGAGGCAGGGACCCCTTCCTGGATTACGCCTTTAAGACTTTTGAAAATAAGAAGTTATAAACAAACATTATGATTTTTGACACAGTTTGATATCATTTTTTAAAAGCATGAGAGCGAAAACAAATTAATTAATTCTCATCGGCCATCTACGAAGGGGTGTCAATGACAGTAATTAGCTATTCCAGGTTAAAGCATAACAACACTTTTTTTTAAGACACTTATCAGTGATCTAGCGCCAAAATATGTGAAATTTGCAGGAATGCTTTTGAAGTGATGGATAAGCATGGAGAATTACCATAAGTTCCCTGTCCAACTGAAAAATTGACAGAAAAGGAAAACAACGGCAGAGTTCAACACAGATTTAAAAATTCCATTCAAGTACCATGCGTAGGTAGTGCCCGTACAGACAAGTAATGGCTTTACAAATGTCCGCCGATTTGTCCTTAGTAGGTTGCTATCAGTCTTATCATTTGCAGGGTATGTTAAGATACCTGTACATGTTAAGTCGTGAAAAATTGAATATTTTGATGTGAGTTGATTTTTTCGATTCCTGATTCGCCAAATCACTGA
Source organism: Ophioderma brevispina (assembly GCA_023653785.1). NCBI lineage: Eukaryota > Metazoa > Echinodermata > Ophiuroidea > Amphilepidida > Ophiodermatidae > Ophioderma > Ophioderma brevispina. Next base: position 70,955 of record JAMKCH010062192.1, read on the forward strand.
TAGTGCCTTTAACATGAAGAGCTCTCCAATTTTCAAATTCTGAGGAGATTTTGCACAGTGGTGTTGGTAATTGTCTTGTAAAACTATAATACCTGCGAATGAAAGCTCAAAAGCGGTATTTGTCATAAAAGTAGCGATTTTGTAATTAGATCGGGGATCCCACATTGTACATTAACGGTGCACCTTGGAAACGCTAAATTTTCTGTCCGTCCCTTGTTGAAAATGGTGTCATCTCACGAAAATGAACTCGAAACTGACTTGCCTGAACCCACACAAAAAACAACTATGGAAGAAGCGGCAGACATGTACAGAACGGCTATTTTCCCGGCTATTAAAGTTGGAAGACCGTTTCCAGGGCAGCTTTTGAATTATTATCGGGATCTCGTATTATTATCCTAATTAAAAAATTTCTTAGTTTGACCTGGATTACATGGACATGTCCGAGCTTTACCATTCACAGGTAAGTTTACTAGCCAGTAGCATGCAAAATGTGCAAAATCTTAAAGTTTTTGAAAATTGGGGACAAATCTGAAAAAGATGTGCTGTTTTACTTTAAGTTGACAGTGGAGCATACGAGCCACAGTATACGATATGTGTAAATTTCCTTTTTATTTTAAATTGCTTTTCTGTTGTTGGTTGACTTTTTTACTGGGGTTATTTTTTCATGCAAAATAAAGACAAGACACAGATTTTATTATTTATCCAAAGGACAGGTTGCAGGTAGTAATTCATGCAAAGTATGATCAGCGTTGGAGTTTTAGTGCAAGAAAGTTATTTTTTGACATAAACAATTGCAACAGAAACAATTATAGTGTTACTATACTTTTAAATTGTCACAGAATAATGTGTCAAAAGTCTACAAAAATCAACAATGGGAAACATGAAAACATTTGGGGAAAGTTTTGTTCAAGGGTCAAAAGTAAATTGATCATGAGGATTACAAAACTGTATAGTTTGCCACATCTACGGTCATTATAGTTTCAGGATTATAGGCTCAAACGATTCAAGGTCATCCTGGAGTAATTCTCTCAGAGTTCTCCGATTTTTACGAAACTAGTCTCAAATTTTACATAGGTCATACAGAAATGCATATTTGCTCTGCATTTGACATTAGAGTATGTAAATTAGACGGTAAGTATTAAAGGTGCAACGTGAGATTTCAAATAACAGGTGTCCCTAAAAATGTGAAAATTCTGATTTTGACACTGGTGTAAAGCTTTTATCAAATATATCCCAACTGAAAGGATTAAGCTGAGAACTGTTTCTTTGGTACAAATATTGTGAAATTTCTAATTTCCCATGGGAGCAAATTGGAAATTCAGCCTATATTTTCTATTGAAATATTAGCATACACAGATCACCTTTTGTTTTCATCTTTTAAGTTATTTCTGTAGCCAAATAAAAGGCAGGGAATCTATTGAGTATCTAATATTTTTGAAATCACTAAATACCACAGAAAATATAGATGACTTGAAATCTCTTGTTGCACCTTTAATGACCCCCATAGGATATGTAGACCATTATTATATTTTGACTTCTAATTACGTGACCGAATGGTGAAATCAGTACAAGTATAATATTTTCTGGTCCTTTGGGACCATAATGAAGAATTTGGAACCATTTTGAAAAGAATCGGAGCATTCTGAAAATGTTACCCAAGGATGCCCTTGAACCTTTATTGTCTTATAACTATTAAACTATAACCCACAGATAGGGAAACCATACCTGTTTTAATCCTTAGGATATGGTCAAAATGTTTTTATATATTTCAGTATAATTATACCTACTTTATATTTCCCCCTGTACAAACCTTGCCTCCCTGCAAAATGCATGTTCCCCGCTACTTATACATCTAGACTTTTGATATGTTATTCTCTCATCATTTCTTAGTATAACAACACCAAAATTGTTTATGTTGCAATTATTTTGATGTCAGACCATTACTTTATTTATATTTCTTGCACTATTTTATGATCACTCCCTTATAAACCAATAATGGGGCGGTTAAAACAATGCGATGACGTCCTACATGCACGATAAGTTAGTCATGGAAAATAATTGCCCTCGGTCTTTGGCGTACTTCTCGGCTATCACCCTCTACATATCTTGGGAGAAGCATCTCTCTACAATCGTTATGCAAAGGTCATTTCGATAGAAACATGGCATTACAATTTATCTGTCCAGTCACTACAAAAGCATGTTACTGTAGCTTAAACATATTCAATTCGATTCAAGTTTATTTACATATATCACCAGAATAACAATGTACAAAATCTTGCAATGCAAAGTTAATTAATAATGCAATGATTGAGAATCAGTAAAAATTATAATATCAGAATCAAACAGACATATATATTTTAGATATGATATGAAAAAATACATTAAGATTTAACCAAGTGAATAACTAAATTGATGTGCATACGGAGGAGAGTTTGTTTGCTTTAAACCAGTTAGAGACGTGTGTAATTTCTGTATTGAATGTGTTCATTAGGGTATCTAGGTTGGGATAGGAGAGGAAATGTGTGTGTCATCGGCAAAGAGAACGAGAGTAATTTAGTAGAGTTGGTGATATCGTTGACGTAAAGTATTGGAAGAAGACGAGCGGACCGAGTATGAAGCCTTGAGGAACGCCACATGATACAGGTAGGAAACCAGAATGGGAGTTAAACGTAGTAAATTGCTTTGTCTATCTTGAAGATAGTTAGACTTGAGCAAGACGTTGGGGCGCTTGTGTTTGTAATACGTACCCGGCAATGTATTCTTATATTAATTTAAAAACAAACCAAAGAACCAGAATATTTCTGCGGATTGCAGCCAACACCCTCTAATCACAGATCTTATACTGTGAAAAGTATTTATCTGTTACAAAGTGACAATGTCCCTAAAATAAGGGACATTACGCCTCTCGTATTTTCTGCTAGCCTGTCACAGATCCCATACTGTGCTTTGGGCTACGTGATTGGGCTTAACTGTTTGCCAACAAGATGAAAAAATGAAGCACATTTTGCATGGAACCCAAGCTATTGGAAACAGACAAGTATGACTAGGGAAGTGGTGAACCAGCTAACTTCATGAATGGATGACCAGAGGAGATCCAATTAATTTATACTGAAGTCCCCAAGTGGGCTATTAGAAAAATTAGGTGGAACCAATTTTATTGGCTACTTAACTGTTTCGCTTACATGTGACCATGCTAAGTACTGGTGCACAGGCCTACCACACCATCTTGAAACTGCCATACGTTCCGCGGTCATTGAGAGCAATTCCGTGACCGTGGGAACAGCAGCGCATATTTCTCAGGCGATTTATTCTCTGAAGGGTTAATGAACCAATTTTAGCGGGGCTAGTCCTGCCCACCGAAAGTGTGGGCGGAATCCAGGCGGGGGGGGGGGGGATCCTATAGATGGGGGGGGGGGGGGGGTTCAAAAAATTAAAAATGCCGGGACTGCTGTCACAAGGTAACCAAGTGTTTTTTTATCACACGGATTAAAAAAGGTTCTAGTTTGTACTACTTACAAGGTATGTTACGGACATATTATACAAAGTCGTCAAATAATCAAAGGTCATCACCAAAGTTAAATCTTTAATAATGTACCGATTTCTTGTAAATGTTTCAAAATGTTAGCATTTCCACAGGGGATTGCAACAAAAAAGTAGTTGACACTCATTTGTATGTTTATCGAGATAAATGACAAACAGGGTCAACTTCCAATGACCTCTATTGCTCTCCGAATTTAAAATTATGTTAGACGGTTGGGCAAAAATTTCTGCTGCATCCTTGAGGAAAGCAGAATAATGTTTAGCATTTTTTTTAAAAAATTAACGTTTTTTGTTTTTTGGAAATTTTAACCTTTTCTGATGACCTTTGACATGTGACATTTTGTCTGTATTCTCCGTGACCATACGTTGGGAAGGAGTACAAAATTATCCCTTTTTAATCTGGTGGGACAAGGTAAAAACCTTTGGTTACCTTTTGACAGCAATCCAAGCAATTTTTATTTTGACCACTATTATTATGAATATTCTCCCCCTCATGGATTCCGCCCACACGGTCAGGAGGGGCACCCTCCGCTAAATTTGTTCATTAACCTTCAGAGAAGATAACTCCACTGAGAAATGATGCTCTGCTCTATACGGTCACGGAATTGCTCCAAGTGACCCAACTAGCAGTCTTGTTATTTTACTGTAGTCTCAGCATGGTATGTCTATGTGTCTCAGCAAGGCGTAAAAGAGCAAAGGGCTACCATATTGACTGCATCAGAGCCCACCAGCCTTGGATAAGGCTAGAAGGTAGTTAGAAAGAAGAGCCAAAGGAGTGCCACGGATACCATAGTGACGAACGTTTGGTGAGAAGAATATGGTGGTCTGTGGTATCGAACGCCTTGGATAGGTCTAGGAAGGTGCCAATAGTGTGAAGTTTGTTAGAAAGAGCAGAGGAAATCTTATCATATATATCAAGAAGAGCCAGGTCTATTGAGTATTTTTTTCTAAAGCCGTTGAATTTCATGGAGAATATTGTGAAGAAAGTGAAAATTATCGAGCCTGTTATAGATAATTGAAAAAAAAATGAAGATCATCTTTAAAAAGATGGGAATCGCTTTGGCTATTTTAAGGCGGAAGGGAAGATGGCAGTAGAAATGTTGAGGGTCGGCAATTTTGGAATCATTGTCAATAAAGTGGGTAGGACCGGTGACTTTTTTAGATTTACAAAGTATTTCATTAATGGAGCACCAAGTGTTTTTAATGTTGTTTTGTAAAAATTAATGTGTATGATAGTTTCTGCAAGATATTCTGATAATGTGAGTAAGTTTATTCCTGTATTTAACATATTTGATTTTGCTTACGGCAGTTGGGTGGTTTAATTAAGTCAAAATATACAAAATGGTAAGTCGAAATATACAAAATGAAAAACTCTAAACTTTTACAACGGGTCTTTCCCATTTCTTTACGTGCAATTACAAAATTCTACTTTCTTCGAAATTCTACTATATCCAACACCGTTCTGAATATAACTATGAGCTGTAGGCGATCATGACGATAGACCGACTAAAACTAAACTTGTGATAATTAAAATCTTATTTCCCACCGATAGCCGTGAGATTTGTCAGTACTAAAGGAAGACTGCTCTACGGCCCGAAGAAAAGCCCCAAGCAAAACTGATTACTTTTTTTAGTTAGTATGATAATTAGCTGGTTGTCTTGTTCTTTAAACTTTCGGCAACTTTCGGATGCGCCTCTACCCTTGCACGAAGGGCCTCAAGTTTTGGACAGTTGTTGAGAAAGTTACTGGCCAATTGGCTGACGACTGCAACAGTACAAAAGAAGAATAAATCAGCAACTGTAATCTGTAAGGAATAAAATATCAAGATACCGATCTGTGTCAGAAATGTGAACGGTTGCAAATTTATATGGATTCTAGTTACTTTTAATAAATTAAATTAACGATTTAGTTTTCTGCAAGTGAAACACTTTGGGGCGGATACACACTTGCTTGGCAATGTTGATCCGAGTTTTAAATCTAGCTCTACCAATTGCACCTGCAGAACATAAAAGCTCTGCTGTAATTGTCATGCAAAGGCATTGACCTGACTGTCGGTTTGTCTGTCGTTCAGGTTGTCTGTCTTTCAGTCAACATTTATGAAATGTTTCTTTTCGCCCATACCTTGATGGATTTGAAAAACTTAGGCCTGTTTTAGTAAGTAAATAAGAAAATTGCAGTAAGAAGTCATTCTGAGTCTTTAAAGGTCATTGTTGAAAAATGGCCGATCTTCGTTGCCAACAGAAATAGGCATTCGCCAAATAAACAGTTGCTCAGAATGATCCCTTCGGAAGGATAACATGTCAAAGATTGCTTAAAATGACCCTGAGGGGTGGGTTACTAAGTTATATTCTGGATATGATAATTGTTAAAAAGGTAATTGTTAAAATGATGTAATGTTGTTTCTTCTGCGTAAATGAGTAGGCGTTCATCATATGCGTCTATATATGACAGCAAAGTCAAAGGTCAGTGGTTTTGAGGTCACTTTATATAAAATGATATTGCTACTGAATTTTTGCGTCATTGGTGCTCTAATTATTGCGAGAAATACGACTGTATTAATATATATATTGTAATCATTATGGAAACACATATCTGAGACAATTGCAACTCCTAAGTGTGATAGGAACACCTACCCTTTCATCGCTTAAAATCCTAACCCTAACCCCAAAACCCTAAACTTAACCCTGACCCTAGCCTAACAATCACGTTTGGGACTAAGTACTCGGCTTTTAATATCAAAATATTCATCATGAACATAATTCATTGAAAGATACTTGATACATACGCCATCTCCAACAAAGAAGCTATCGGTGCCTCCCACCAATTTCCCCAGCTCTTCAAATGACTTCGGAACCTCAGCTTGAAATTTGTCCTTTTCTTTCTCCTGAAAAAAATATAATTTAAAAGTATAATAATGGTGCGTTGCCATGATTAAAAGGTCAATTCTATTACCTTTGCTGCCGATTATTGAAAATGCAGCATTCTGATTGGTCAGTTTCCTGCCCATTATTCTGCATTAATGGGTCGCGAATGCATTTTCTCATTAAATCATGCATGCTATTTTAGGCAATAGAATAGAAATAAATGGTTTGCAGTATTATTTATGGGCTCATAATGTATCCTCGGCCTGAAAAACTTAAAATAATGGACTCGGCTGCGCCTCGCCCATTATTTAGTTTTTCCGACCTCGGACACATTATTCGCCCATAAATGACACTGCATCACCCTTTATTTCTTAATTATAGGTTTGGAGTAGGCGCAGTTTCCCTGGCCTTATAATACTTCACAGGTTCCTGCAAGAAAACTCACTGCAGAAGACGTCATGTAACAACATAAAACTTAGTGGCTTTAGCCATTTTACTTCGGTCTTTAAAATGTATATTATGCTAAGACTGTTTTCTGACAGTTGAGCTAATTTGTGACCTATCATGCCTAGTCACCCTGGTTAATTCAGCAGTCTTACGGAACGAAGTGCAGCATCACATGCACTTTATTTAGTCAGGGTTGCTGAATTCATGGTCCATCCAGTTTTCTGACCAACTCATGAAAGAGTGCCCGGCTATACGGTTTTACCAATATTTAATACCTACTATACCTGATTTTCGATACATAAAAAAAAAAAAAAAAAAAAATTACAGAAATTTCTGTCAATTAACGGAACTTTGACAGTAATTTTACAGAAATTTGTCTCATATTATGGAAAAAAATATGTATTTTAACAGAATTTTCCCGTAATTTAAAATTACGGAACCAAAAAGAAAAGTCCGGAAATATTGCTGCCAGAAATTTTTGAAATATTTCCGTAAATTAACATTTTTAGCTATTTTTTATGTTTTTTGTTTTTTATTTATATTGTTTTCTAAAACAGATTTTTCCGTAAATTTACGGAAAATCTGTTTTCTTAATTTACGGAAATTTTAACAGTGTGGTTAATTCAGCAGTCTTACGGAACGAAGTGCAGCATCACATGCACTTTATTTAGTAAGGGTTGCTGAATTCATGGTCCATCCAGTTTTTGACCAACTCATGAAAAGAGTGCACGGCTATACGGTTTTAACAATATTTAATAACCTACTATACCTGAGGTTCGAACATACAGTGTGTGCCTAACTGAGTATCATGTTGTGTGAGTCAAACTGATTGAAACTAGCAACATTAAAGTGACAGGAGGATTTTTTTGATGAATAGAAGGTCTCATAAATGGAACTGATCACCGGTGGTACACCACCTACCGAGAAGTTTCGAAGGTTGGATGCGCAAGCTTATTAGGCCGCCAATTCAGCAACAAAACAAGTACAAAAAGAAACCGCAAACTTTGTTTGAGATACTCGTTATCGTAATTGTCCCGATGAAAACCTACTTTGAATTTCTGTCGTGCACGAAGAAAATTTACAAATCATCCTCTTATGACTTAAGCGGCGTATCGGCGTATTCACTCAGGTGTGATCTATACATGGTAAAGCATTTCTAAATATGCAAAAAACCCGGGTGCGAAACAAAATTGGGGGCGTGCTTTCTGGAAAATGTCCTCATGTGGCTCTTTAAATCTGGTCTTTGTTCTAAGGATATATTAACAAGAGAAACACGGAAGCTTAGCAAAAGACACGATATGATCAAAATCAATTAATAGGAACACATTCTGTGTAGTTGTGCAATCCCCACCGTCGCATGTTCCCCTGGCGACAGTCTAATACACGTAAAAAGCTATAAGTAAAAGGCTAAACCAGGGAGTACTAGGTGTACCACGCCATAAACGCCTTCTGTTGCTGGTCGCTTGTATTGAGAAATACGACTGCGTGTTCCAAGGATCGCTTGGCAACTCTCCCTAAAACCGTCAATGAGAGCGCACTCAAGTTATCCTTTCATCAGACCTCGAAAAAAAACAGCGAAAATAGAAAGAACACCAAACTTTCGGCGGATTTTAGATTGTCAGTAAAAAAAAGGTGCAAAAACACCATAAAAAATTCCGCATATCTCCTTTGCTATTTTTTTCTTAAAAAAAGATTTTTAAGTCAATGTGAGACAAAAAAGTGAGGCATAATTGTACGTACCTAGCAAGCATTGATACCTAAACGGTCTAAAACACACTCATGCGGATTTTAATGATACATTTGTTACACAAACAGCATGGAAACATTGAAAAACTCACCCGTATTTCCTGCCACGTAGCGGCAAAATAGCTAGACTCTGCCTTAATCTCTTGCCATCGACTTCTAAAGCAGTTTGTAAAACGACAGTTGAATGGTTAAATAAAAACCCAAACATAATTCAAGTCGGCACTATGTAGAAGGGCCGTTTATGAAGAAATCTAGTGTTGTAAAGGCAATTTTATTCCATTTCTTCTTCTTGTTCATGTTATAATAAAGGTTTCTAAAAAAAGCAATTCAGGATGCATTCTGTGACACCTAGACAATGGCATATGGCTCCCGCAGGTTGCAATAATCATAGGTTGATTGAGAGATACCAATCCTCGGATTCAACGAGTGGCACTGCGAGCCATAAGTATCCACCAAACATTCGACGATTACTGGACTATTTGCATAGGTATGAAATGTGTTAGTTCTCCAAGTAAACGCTTTCTCAAACACCTTTGCCTTCGATTCGCTTTCAATTTGTACCATGTCTTCTTCCCGGTTTCTCTTTTTCGTATCGAGGCAGCAGCTCAGCATATGTTGAAGCCGGTGGCCAGCTCACTGTTGATTGTGGGGTTTGAGAAGTTCTCTTTGCCGGTGGACAAGGGGCAGTCAATGAGAATGTGATCCACAGTATGTGATGGAGAACCACATTGGCAGGCTGGAGAGTGGTCCAGTCCCTCTAGGGTGGCTCCGTCAGGGTTAGCTTCCTGCTAGCCCCGGGGAGTTAGGTGGCGTAGACATTGATGGACGTGGACATCTATACTTTGGGTCGTTGCCCAGTCCAGGGTGGAGTCTGCAGGTGAGGTTGCAATGTGTTTCCATTGAGCTGTGTTTCTCGGTGGCAATCCCGTGGATAGCGCTCTCGGGTGTGCAGTAGAGGATAGACACAAATTTTCAAGATGAAACTGTAAAAATGCATGGGTCTTCTTGGAGGAGATCGAAGGCAGTGACTATGTGTCGTTTGTATAAGATGTTCAATGATGTTGATCTTTTTGGACTAGTGAGTCCTTCCAATTCGTTGTGAAGCACAGGGATGCCATCCGGCTTGACATCCGATGATGCTCGCCTTGATAGGGCAACGTGTTCCAGGACTGACATCAGGTTGGTCCTCTGCAGATAAAAAAAAAACAGTGAGTTATTAAAAGGACAACAGGCGGTTAGCGTATCCTCCGGTTGTGATTTATATCATTCGCCTGATCAAATTCAGTTTCCGGGGCTCACCACGGGAGGTTTAAACATGTTCAGACGTTATAGGAACTATTGGGTATGATCAAGAAGCCCGCTCTCGCGGAGGTCGAACCATGGGCCGATCGATCGACTTATACCTGTCGGAAGATTCAGCGGTTTAGACCCGCTCGGCTACCTCGCCCTCGCCCAACGCGTCTTGTCCGGGGATTTCTAACCAATCAATGTCGTACCCTATAAGCATGCTATGACTTTTATAACCCAATATGCATTCACGTTCTAAACACATTTTATATGTGACCCTAATAATTTATAACGAAAATTAATGGAGACATAGCGAGGTTAAATGCCAGAAGAGAGGGTGATACATGTAGTTGAAATAGTTTGTTCGACCGACCCATGAACAAAAAGAATTCCAAATGTCATCTTGCCATATTGAAGCATAGGCGGACTGACCAAGACTGCCCTGTGGAATTCTCACACGGCGCTGGAATAATGGGTCACGTTGGGGCGGTCAGTCAAAAGAGAAGAAAAAAACAGAAAGAAAGAATGAAAGAAGAATGAAAAAGAAGAAAAGGAAAAAAAGGACAGAAAAGGACATAAAATGGTGTTAAAAGTATTTATAAGCCTATGAAGCATTCAACTGCTTTTCAGGAGGTCCGTGGTAAAAATTAAATTAAGTATTGGGCGGCAAGGGCAACTATTGGACATTGTTGGAGAACGAAGTTGAAACCTTCAATATGGCAAACCAAGCTTTTGCGATTTTGCTGGACTTAATCGATTATCTAGAAAGTTACAAGATGGCCGGTAAGAGACTATATAATGTGCCCGGCCTATGTGGTAGACGAGTTGAAGATGTATCTACTTACTAAGCAAATTTGCATTTTAAAATGTTTGGAATCCCTCCCCCCCCCAGATTTTACTTTTCATTAGTGGAAAGTTTGATTCCATAGGAAAACGAAACTGTGTACACTGTAACAGAATATAAGGGCGAGCTGAGAACCATAGCATATATTGTGTTGAAAACCACTTGGATTGAAATATTATCTAAAATACACAGCTCAGTGATGACAGAAGCCCAAACAAGAATGTTCCTGTAACGAAATCTCCTCGAAGAAAAGGTAACTTCAACAAATATCAGTACAATCATGCAAGTCTTGTGGCCCATGAACTTTCAAAACAATCGAATTGTGATGGTACAACCATATCTCCGTCATTCTTGTGACCTCTGTAATTACATAAAATGGTTTCTGAATTGATTGTCTTGAGACCATAATCAACCCATCGTTCAATTAGTTTTGTTTGATAAAAGGTTGGTAAAGTATTACTCCTCTGACGTCTGTATCGTCACTTCACCACTATACTAATCAGGGCGCCGCCGTGAGTTGGCCGGGCAGTAGACAAAAATTGGGCCCGTTTTTAGAAAATTACAGCGAAGCATGAGAAGAAACAACATGGCATATTATTATAACTCTAAAGCAACTTTGAAAAATTAGAAATACATTAAAGGATTCGTTGGCATGGCGGAGCCAACCAAGAGGCCAAAATGGGCAGAAGTGGGTGACTCCTTACCAAAACTACAAACAAAAGCACACAGAGATACCAAGTACCAAATCGCATTATGGATGAAAAGAAATAAACTCACTCTAAATGCAAAAAAGACCAAAGCCATGTTGTTTGGCTCAAATCGTAACATAAGTAAATCTCCAAATCTTTGTTTATCTTTGAATGGTGATCTTCTTGACAGTGTTAGTCAGTGTAAGTATTTAGGCCTCATACTGGATCAATCAATGCATTGGGAACCTCACATAGATCAAATTTGTTTAAATGTCTCAAAATACATAGGTTTCTTCTATAGAATTAGAGAGTGGCTTTCAGTCAATGACTTGAACACAATTTACAAGGCTCTCGTGCTTCCTCGATTAAATTACTGTGATGTTGTTTGGGGTAATTGCAATTACACACTCCAGAACAGGATGGAACGTCTTCAAAATCGTGCTGGGAGAGCTATTCTCAAAGTTCCTGTGCGCACGCCATCTTCAATTGTGAGGAACAAGCTCGGCTGGAAGCTTTTAAGTGATCTTAGACATGACCACTTATGTGTCATTGTCTTCAAATGCCTAGCTGGACTTGTCCCTGATGGTCTTGATGGCATGTTTACACTGGTTAGAAATACTCATACTTACAATACAAGGGGAAGCTCTCAAGGTAATATTGCTCTAAATTACAAACCTCGAACCGAAGCCGAAAGACGTTCTTTTCTGTTCAGGGGGGCCAAAGCGTGGAATAATCTTCAAACAAATCTGAAATATCCCCTACCGACCAGCACTTCAGTTTTTAAAAATAGGTTTTTAAATTTGTAATATTAAATATTCTACTTGTATTTATTTTTTTTTCTTTTGATATCTGCAATATACTCATTATAATTCATCAATAACTTGTATGTATATTAATTTTATATTTTGAATATCTCTCAAGTCAGTTTAAGCCACAGTCACTATTTTTAGATTTTTGTTAATTTTTAATGCTAGAGGGTTTTATTATGTATTTTAGTCCTTGGATGCTGTATTGTATAAAAATAAATGTTTGAAACATGAACATGTAGTAAATCTTCAGATGTTTGTAATTCATTTCAATACTTTTGATTGTTGGTAATAATTCCCTCTATGGCATGTATGACCTAAACGTGCCGGTCGTATCGCATAACACGTTATACACTAGCGCGATTTTTAAATAGCACATGCTCAGACTAGATGGTTTTAATTCATTGTTAGGGTTATATAATTCCGTTTTTCTATGAAACCACTCGATATGTGGTCAATAATTATTTTATAGTGTATATTGTTTCATATTATTCGTTGTACGGGTTCCCCTTTAAACATACCATATATTATGTCGATTCTGTGCATTTGAGAGAAATTGTACCTAAAAATCTCCTCCTGTCACTTTAAACCCGGGAAGAACACCTATTATGGAAACGGATTAAGCTGTGCTCCAAACTCAAAGGGCCATTCGGTACAGAGAAGTGGCAAAAATAGTACTTTGGGTGAGGACAGCCACATGCTAAAAAAAATATTTTTTTTTTTCGGTGTCACTTGCTAACATTTTCCCAAAATGGGTCTTTGGTGAATTTTTGTTTGAAAAATATTTAATAAGAGGTCTTTTGGGGAATATTTTCAAAACTTTCCCCAAAATAGGAGTCTTTTGTTGACAGCGGCAATTGTCAAAATATGGGGTTCTTAGGGTGACAACCATACTGAAATTGCGTTCTTAACAGCCTTACATAAGCGTGTTACCTCCAAGATGGCATGCAGTGCCCTCCCTGGTGGGAGTGAGGCATCTACCTTTCAGCTTGGAAACTGTTCGATCAATAGTAGGGTTGGCATAAATGATATTTTTTTGTTTTCTAATTTCTTTCAAAAAGAGTGGATTCTTAGGCCATTTTTTGTTGCTAAAAACAAATCAGGAAGCTTTTTGGCCTAAATGAATTTTTAGGTCGTAAAATGGACTTTTAAATTTTGTTACATGAAATCAATGAGATTTTCTTATTCGAAAAACCAAAAAAAACCGACTTACTATCATTGATTTTGCTAGAAATTCCTCAAAGGTGCATTATATAGCAGCTAAACACTTTTTTCAAGAAAAATTACCAAAGTCATTCTCAATGGCATAAAAACTATTTTTTACAAAATTCATTTCAATTGAGGCAAGGGCATCCACAGAATAACCACAACATGAACCAGATCTTAATGGGTTACTGGATGTTGAAGACATTGTATTGTTGTAAGGTCAGCCTTATAACCTGTCCATTCTGCCAATTGTACTGGAGGTTTTTCATACACACAAGTGATCTATTATTAACTAACAACAACTTTTTGCAAGAGACTTGTACGATTGTGCTTTGAAGGGCATTGTATTGTTTAAGGTCAAGCCTGTACCACCAGTTACATAACATGCCAGTGCCATGCCCATGCCATGCTAGTGTGTTTTCATTCCAACTGTATGCTATTATTAACAGACAAAGCAGTAAAGGCAATTTCTTGTAAGTAAAGAGTTTTTTTTAGTGGCTATGATAATTCAGCAATTATGTGGAAATGAATGCAGTGCTACGAGTGACTCTACTCCTCTGCAAGGTGAAGACCATTTTTTTCTTTCTTTAGGCAATCGTGAACTTGATTACTTTGGAAACAGCTTTTATATTTAGGGAAGCATTATACCTATGCTTATGTGCTAGTAATATAAATTTCAATGTTTGTTTTGTGTCAGATTTTGGCAAGTGAATTTCTTAACCACCAAATCCCATTGACTTCAAGTTACAAAACTTAAAAGTCAATTTTACCAACCTAAAATTCATTTTAGGCGCTAAAAAGTCCCGGATTGTTTTCAGCAACCAAATGGCTAATAATCCCCTCGTTTTGAAAAAAATATCGTCCACTTGCCCACCCCTATCATTGTTTATTGTAGTAGTTTTTTTTTGTTTTTCGTTTATATTACATAGGTCCTATAATGATTTCATAGCTCGTGGGCCTGTCTAGTCAAGTTTTCCACGGCTGGATTGACTACCCAGTCCGCCTTGATGTCGTTTGGGTATTGCAATGACCCCTCCAGAACAGGAATAGAACGGTCTTCAAAATCGTGCTGGGAAAGCTATCCAAAGTTCATGTGCGCACGCCATCTTCAATTGGGTGAGGAACAAGCTCGGCTGGAAGCTTTTAAGTGATCTTAGACATGACCAGCTTATGTGTCATTGTCGTCAATGCCTAGCTGGACTTTCCCTGATGGTCTGATGCATGTTTACACTGGTTAAAATACTCATACTTACAATACAAGGGTAGCTCATACAAGTAATATTAAATCTGAATTAATACGAGAAAATCACAATCTATCAGATTCATTACTCCAATATAATAAACAAATTGGTTTTTAACATTACGTTTGAATGACTTAACAGTTTGAGCTTTTTTTTAAAGTCAGCTGTTAGCCGATTCCAAACTTTTGGACCCATTGACCTAACGCTTAGATGCAGGTTTGTTTTGTTTCATCACTAGTTTAATACATCATGGAGATTCCCGGGTGATAAGTATGGATATTACGATTTTACGATGATGTAGTAATAAGATCATAGCAAAGGACCACGAATTGATCCCTGCGGAGCACCACATGTTATAGTCTTGTATTTTGTTTAAAAGAATTGTATTGGACGTATTGTGTCCTGTTACTAAGATAGCTTTTAAACGATTCCAACACATCCGCAAACCATTCATTTATTTGTGTCCTTTATTTCAATATTGATTTTTGTCAAGTTTTTAAAAGCATTTTTGCACTATAGTGAGCCAAACAAATAGAGCCTTGCCAGTATCAAAAATCTCTGTACTGATTTTAGTCATTTTTAAGTTAGTAATGTAAACAAAAAGGACCGACCGACTCCACTGGTACGCCCGCCCGTTATACATTTTTCGGACCACCTTATCTAGTTTTTACTTTCAATGAACTGTGTTGCAAAGGTATTACAAACTCTCATGCCTAGGTAAAACAAATATCTAGGTATGCGCAGCGCACAAAAAATACTTTTCCTTGTGTGAATTAATTAAAATCGACGTGGAAATTAATTTTGAAAAACAATTACCTAATATAAACGCATCTAAAATCCTTTAGTTAACACTCTGAAAACCGAGTAATTTTGATCATTCGCGAATATAATAGCGTGTGGATGTTGACCTGTTAATTCTGACATGTGCACCAAACAGGTCAGAAATTATAGCAAGTTCAACACACCTCTAGACGACTATCATTTTTTTTTTTTTTTTTGTTTCGGAATAGGACCCAGTTTCCTTGCGTTTTAAATTTTGCGTGCAAAAGTCAATTGGGAAGTTGGGCAATTTTAGACATGACTTTCAAAAGTGACAGTCTCTCAATTTATTTTGTCAGAAACACACAGGCAGATGCTTTTGCATATTCTATAATAACGGCCAGTAATAATGACCATGTTGTGGTGAATTGCGAAGGGCGTCAATATTACAAAATAGGATTGTAGGGTAAGATAGCCTTTCAGCAATTTGACTTTAAAAAAGGTCATGATAAAACCATTGTGTCACTGCTGTGAAGAGTCAATGCACATGCAAGTGCAATAGATTGAATATTATACAAAAGAGTTGTTTACCGAAGAAGCATGCCACAACAGTGGTATAAAAAAATTATGTCCTTTTCTAAGTCTACCGGCTTAATGGCTATTCTATTCTTGGCTTTGCACCCAACAAACTTTCTTCAAAATTGAAGCCCTTCGCAATTCAGCATAATATTATTACATTTTTCTCTTGCCATTATTTTTGACCATACGAAAGCATCTGTGTGTCTGTGTGTGTTTGACAAAATAGAAGAACATTGCTTTTCAAAGTCATGTCTAAAATTGCTCAAAGTCCCCATTGACTTTACATCAAAATTGAAAATCCAAGGAACTAGGTCAAAGATTGAGATCAAAATGCCTTGACAGATTCATTTTAGCAGCCAAATGGCCATAGAATCTACTCGTCTTGAAAAAAATGGTAATTGGCCAAAATTGACAATAACAAGGTCGTTTTGCTTATTGTATTTGTGCAATTCTATGCCGGATGACCTGTTCAGAAAAATTCGCAGTAAACAGTTGTTTGACTGACCGAAGGCTTGTTGTCGTAACAAACTCAACGCTGTTTTTACCAAAAGCATTATAAATCGTAAAATACGAAAATGAATTTATGTATGAGTTGTATAAAACAAACATTAACTGTTTGGAATACCAGCTCGTGAATCAACCACCTGTATCTTTCATATCGTGTCCTGATTTCCACAATTGCACTCATGTTGAGTCAACAACGTTTAAATGGCTCTAGTTTCATACCATCAACTGAGTGCCATGTCGACCACGCACCTGCCCTTGAACATCGACTTCATGTCGTACACTCTCAGAAAAAAGGTGCAAAAGAGTTTCTAATCCTCTACGGAACCCTGTAAGGTTCTTCAATTTCAACGAACCAAAAAGAGTTCTCGACCTCAACAGACTCAGATCTGGCATTGGTCATACAAAGCACATCACAAGATCGGGTGGAACTTTCACCAAACTACTATTGTGGCGAGCCACAAACTATTAGCCACATCATAGATGACTGCATGTGAGATCTCCAAAAGGAATCCCAGGCCTGATCAACCTGGACGATGAAACTATCAGCTGGTTAAAGACGGATCTTCCACTGTGATATTGAACGAACAAGCACTTTTTTATGGTTCTGTTAGTAACCTTTTGGGGTTCTCAGATTTTTAAGAACCATTTTTGAGGGTTCCATATACAGGACAAAAAAGGTTCTAAGTCGCATTTTTTCGGAGAGTGTACCTAAACTTAGAGCAAACTGATAAGTCAATATACTTGAAAAACACAAGCGGAGGTATTAAGACGATGCAACATGAGTTCACTAGCTTATTTAGTTATGTTACCTACCTTGTTTTATCCGAGGCCAATCTGAAAACTCGATTCTGACATCCTCATATTCAACTCCAGCAAGATGAAAGAGAAGCCTGGTTACTTCTGCGCGTCCTGCTATGTTGAAGTAGTAAAGCTTATACGACAGCATTTTAGTACCAAAGGAGAAATCACGGATCCGTTATTCCGAGTATATTAAAGAAGCATGTCTTGTCAGTAAAACAAACTCAGGAGAATGTATTAACACGTTCAATCTTAACAGGAACTTCGTGGGTAATTAAAAAAATATATACTCCTTGTCAAAAAACAACACACAGTATAAAACAAACCTGCATATGGTTGTATCATACACTCAGGAATACTATATACAAATTACTACGGTATTTTGTACCAGTGGTTTGTGGTTTGTGGAAAGGTCAGGCGGGAAGGTGCGCACCAAAAGAGTAGCATTTTCAGCGTTTGTGTTATAACTTACGATCACTGGTATCTTCAGACGGATGAAGATCGGATACCCAGTGATCGTAAGTGAGGGTATGCCGTGAAACTCAGTGCAACGGTTGCCTTTCCAGCGGTCTATACTTTGAAATTTATTTCACGCTCTCCTGTAATGGGATTGAGGAGCACCAAAGATAGTCAACTGTAAATAATACTGTTTACTGCTTTATAGCCAGCTTTATTTTTAACAGAATTGTTACTTGAACCCAGACCGCTATATTTTGGGGTCTCATTTTTTCGTCAAGTTTGGGCATATATTTGGAGTCAGGCCCCGGTCAACTTTCAGAATCCCGGCGGCACATCCACGCCTAAGTCAAGAACCCTCTCCCTCCACATCGGATTTTCTGCTTAATGTAGTTATTCTTTACGCAAAGTGCTTCCTTACAAATGAACTTTGTATCCTTTTTGAGACTGAAACATTCGATGGCAAGATTAGCATATAGCGTGTGTGTTAAAGTGTATAATTAATTGCCGGAAGTGTGTTTGTGTGGATGGAGGAGTTCATTTATTTTGTACAGGTACCGGAAAAATACACTAATCTTCCACTTGCTCAATATGTTAGTATGTTAGTAGTATGCTGGAAATAGGCCCATCTTATCTTGTGACGCTGGAGAGTATTGAATGCTCTACCATTCACAATCACCCGTTTTGTAGAGAGCTGTCTGCACGGACCCATACGGTCAAGTGCGATTATGAATGCATTGCGGCGAGTTTCTTATCCGTCATACACTTTGAGAATTCAATATCTGTTGTAACCTGTATCACAACCCCGGGTTACCACCCGAGTTACAAGGGTTCCGAAACTATAGACAAGCTATCCGAGACCCGGGGCCAGGCAATATTATCATTGGAATTTTAATGGGATTTAACACTTCTATTTTGAGCATGCTATCAACACATAAATCATAATTCTATTACCTCTGCTGCCCATTATTGAAAATGCAGCATTCTGATTGGTCAGTGTACTGCCCATTATTCTGCAATAATGGGTCGCCAATGCATTTTCTCATTATATCACGCTGTTTTCGGTAATAGAAAAGAAATAAAGGGTATGCAGTATTATTTATGGGCTCATAATGTATCCTCGGCTGGAAAAAAATAAAATAATGGACTCGGCTGCGCCTCGTCCATTATTTATTTTTCCCGACCTCGGACACATTATTCGCCCATAAAGGATACTGTACCACCCTTTATTTCTTAATTCTAACATGTTCCTGCTAATTTTATGCCCTATTTGAGAGTGAAAAGTAAAATTTGATACCCTATGTGAGACTGACAGACACATAGGTTGAATTTGCAAGCTCCGCTGTAATACTCACAACCTTTGTTGAAAAACAATCTCCAAACTAATACTAGGCTCAGTCAGTTTGAGTCTGGGTTGATTATTATAATGAGCTGTGTACAATGACTGGTGATCTCAGCTCCAGCAAGAAGCCAATTTATTCCGT
This sequence comes from Ophioderma brevispina, assembly GCA_023653785.1. Classification (NCBI taxonomy): domain Eukaryota; kingdom Metazoa; phylum Echinodermata; class Ophiuroidea; order Amphilepidida; family Ophiodermatidae; genus Ophioderma; species Ophioderma brevispina. The sequence goes on from JAMKCH010062192.1 coordinate 90,208, forward strand.
GAAGGGGTTTCCGAATTCATATGTGTGTCAGACAAAAAGTGTGTCAGAAAGATCAGGTTACGGAAACTCCCCCAAATGTTAGGTATTTAAAAACATTCAGATTAGAAGTAAACCATAGGCACACGCAAAAGAGTATTGTAGGGGGGCTTCAAAAATTCAACCCGAAAAGTAAAGGCAGATGCGGCCAAGAAATCCCACATTGACGTTGCCAGGTTAACACGAGTAAAGCGAAATCTGACAAAAATGCTCACTTTTGGGTATGTTTACCGAATATTTCTTATTCCAAAACGTTGGAGGCTTGGAAGAATAACCCCACTGTAAGTGTTATTTCTGTATTTTTTGGGTATAATAACGGACGAGGACGAGGTCTTATATGGGTCATGGAAAATACCCCACGATACCCACATAAAAAGCTCCTATATCGGTCTGATAGTTTGAAACCTTGGCGGTTTGAAACTTTGCCTATCTTCGTTGTTCAGAACAATAGAAGACGCCGCTTCCAATCGGCAAACCACCGTTGAGATTGAAGCCACCCTAACAAGCGATCTATCAGTTTGTGCATAAGAATCCAGTTATTATTGATATTTTCAATATGTACACAAGTTTAAGTTAGGACGGTATTATAAATTCGAGATATGGCTCATGTGAGAAAGTCGATAATTAATGTATAGCTGCAATTCCTCCAACCGCAGTAGATGTATTAAAGGTCCATGGCGATCGCTAATAGCCTCGTCCCCCCGAGGTTCAGATTTTAATATTTTCTAATTTACCCCTGTGAAATCTTAGGGGTTAAAGGCTTGTTTGGTTTCCAAAGTGATGAGTGAAAATGTACCCCTTTTGTGACCCATATAATTTTACACAGTACTCTATGGGGCTTACAAAATCACTGTTAGCTCTACATCAAACATGCAGTTGGAGTTTTGGGGTGAAGACCAATTATCAAGATGAAAAATTTCAGACTTAAATCGGGCATCCTCCTTTAACTCTTTAATATTGTAACTTCGATTTATTAAGGGTGGGGGGTATCTAGTGTTAACAGCATGAAAATATCAATCTCGTAGCGAACTGCTGACCACGTTTTGCCTGAGTAGCGATTAACCAGAGGGTGGTTTGAGTCAATACCACACTGAACCAGTTTGGGGAAATTTCACCTCAATAGGGTCATGTGATCATATAAAAATCATATTCTTAACACAAAAACCCTGACTTTAACACTCATTTTAGCCCACAAAGCATTAGTACTTATGGAATTTTTTGCATGATTATGAAATGTCTTGTGGTTCTTAAACTTTTGGAACACTTTTTATCCCTAAGTACTGACATGTGTTTAGCACAGTACGGTATAGGCACATTGCTATGCATCATGGGATTGATTCAAAACACCCTCTGGCGATTAACCTTGCTGAAGCTGGTCCGTACTATGGCCTAATAGAAGGGTTATACGAAAGCTGGCTGACATGGTTTGATCTACGGACAACCAAAGCTATCCAACTGCTACAAACTAAGGATAGCAGGCATAACTGTTTTCACATCTTTTAAAGTTTATGAAGTTAATCCCTTTTGGAAGAATTTCAGATCTTTTCAAATGTAAAGTATTCTACAGGGGGAGTATGGACATCCTACAGAATAGCCCATTGGGTAACTACATTTGACATACTCACCCCCTCTGTGGATGATTTAGGTTAAGTATTCTACAGGGAGAGTATGGACATCTTACAGAATAGCCCATTGGGCAACTACATTTGACATACTCACCCCCTCTGTGGATGATTTAGGTAAAGTATTCCACAGGGAGAGTATGGACATCCTACAGAATAGCCCATTGGGCAACTACATTTGACATACTCACCCCCTCTGTGGATGATTTAGGTAAAGTATTCCACAGGGAGAGTATGGACATCCTACAGAATAACCCATTGGGTAACTACATTTGACATACTCACCCCCTCTGTGGATGATTTAGGTAAAGTATTCCACAGGGAGAGTATGGACATCCTACAGAATAGCCCATTGGGCAACTACATTTGAAATACACACCCCTCTATGATTCTACAGGGTAGTATAGACATCCTACAGAATAACCCATTGGGTAACTACAACCCATTCTTGCAATTATTCCACAGATGCAATAAGACAAAAAGAGCCCAAACATGTTTTACACATTATTAAAAGTTTAATGTCACATTTCATGTACAATAAACACATAAAAACAATATTATGCTCACACCATTAAATGTCCATTCAAAAAAAGTTTAGAATTAACAAAAAATTGGAATACAAGTGAAATAAGAATACACTGTTTTTTGAGAAAGGGAAAACTTTGAGGAAGTCACATAATAGGTTCTTTTGAACACACACACACAATATCAAACTCAAGTTCTACACTCCCAAAATTATCTGCTGGAAAATGTAATAAAGGTAAAGAAACTGCAATAATATTTGGCAAATTTTATTTGACAAACAATTATTAACTAAGCAAAATTTTCAACAGGTATATCAGTGATTTATGCATAATTTCTTAAAAATTCCATTTGAGTTTGGAATAAAATAACATTCATTGCCATCAAGGCATAATCTCAGATTTATGAAAAACTTGTGGTGTTCATCTAGTACAATCTCTTAGGGGCGACTTCAAAACCCAACCGCCGGTTCACCTGCGGTTCAGGGCGTTTGAACTGTTTTTCATTGTTTAGAACAATAGAAGCCGGTTACAACCGCACAGAACCGGGCGTAACCGGCGAGTAACCGGTGGTTCAGTTTTGAAGCCGTCCCTTACTATGCCATTATGTTACTTTTTCTTTGCAATATTAAAAAAAAAATTCAAATCCCGATTATGAAATTAAATTGCAGTAACACTTTATCTTTCTCCAACAATATTGAAGATGTAATTAAGTGAAGTATTAAAGGTGCGTGTTCCGATCGTCTTTGGGACCCCCTGATTACCCGGAAGTAGTATCGATTTTGATATCAGATGAAAGGCCGTATTTTTCTCATTGTTGTCCTGAAATTTGAGCCCTCTAATCCATTTCATTCCCAAGATATAAACAAAAAACCACCGTTTTAGTGGTTAACCATCAATATTAGCACAGTATTGAATAGGGCTTTGCAACATGCACTATTACCAGGGTGCAAAATAACCGAAGGCACCGAAGGCAATTGCCTTCGGTGCCCTACCAGTTGCCTTGATGCCCTAGAAGTTATCCTATTGTTTGGCTATTCTTTTACATGTAATTGCCTTCTAAATTGATGTGCCCTTCAATAACTGCCTTGAAATGGGGTGCCCTTCAGAATCCTTATTTTGCACCCTGACTATTACGTCTACCGTCAAAACCGCAAGTTTGTTTCCCACGGTACTTGATGGGGTATATGTGCAAGTGCCAGGCTCTCATATAAAGTAGAGAACACAATACACATAAATCGGAACAAGCACCTTTAAAGGGGCGTGTTCCGATCGTCTTTGGGACCCCCCGATTTACCCGGAAGTAGTATCGATTTTGATATCAGATGAAAGGCCGTATTTTTCTCATTGTCGTCCTGAAATTTGAGCCCTCTAATCCATTTCATTCCCAAGATATAAACAAAAAAACGCCGTTTAGTGGTTAACCACTTTTTTAGCACAGTATTGAATAGGGCTTTGCAACATGCATTATTGCGTCTACCATAAAAACCGCATGTTTGTTTCCCACAGTACTTGATGGGGTGTATGTGCAAGTGCAAGTGCCAGGCTCTCATATCATGTAGAGAACACAATACACATAAATCAGAACAACCACCTTTAATGAGCAATACAATACAATACACAATAGAAAACTTTAAAATAATGTCATCAAACTAAAAATCAAATTAAATTCTGCACTTAAATGTTGAACCATAAAATTGACAAAAAAAAGAATTAACTTTTCAAATAAAATTCGAATTAATCAACTGAGGCATGGGTCATATCTATTAGCAATGGGTTATCATAAGTGTATTGAACTCATGGATCAAAACATATTTTTAAAACCCTAACTTCTGTACATTTTAAAACAACCCCAGCCCAGTTTTCCAAATTGGGCACTTTTTGTCCAAAATTGGGCACTTTTTGTCCAAAATGCCCGCTCCCCCAAGAAAGAACTAAGACTTTGCACAATCGGTTTTTGGCCTATCAATTCTCATCACAGTATTTGAAAGATGCTAGTTTGTACAAAAATCATAATCAAACCTAAGCTCCAAAATACTGGAGTTTAAATTAAATGTACATATTGTTTTGGACACATCGTCCATTATTGAGAAATTTACATGATTCAGCAATTTCAGAGAATATTGGCAAAAAAAGCATCAAATTATGATTATATTTTCTTTTTCTCTTGCATCCATAGTAAATAACCTGAACTAAACTGGCACAAATATTTAACTTAATAATTATATGCAATAAACAAATAAATAAATACTAGTTCTTTCTTCTAACTCATAAATTATCCAAACAAAAATATACATAAAATATAGCTATGAAAGTAAGGCATGTAATCTGTGTGTATGTGTGTGTAATTATTATCTCTATACAGATGACCTGCTGCAATTGCAATTACATACCCAATATATGAAAGACTATATCATGATTGCCAATAACCAAATTCAATCCCATAATGCTATGCAATGTACCTATACATAACTATACTATAATACACCTATCAGTAGCAGGTGGTTTAAATAAATCCATAATGCATTGCAATGTACCTATACATTGCAATCCCATAATGCATTGCAATGTACCTATACATTGCAATCCCATAATGCATTGCAATGTACCTATACATCATTGTACTTTTCATATCAGGCCAAGACAAAATCAAGTTTGTCTCAGAAGAATGCACACATTTTGTTTAAAATAGGTATTTTAGTGCATTTTTTTTAGGTTTTTGTTCACTTGAAAGATTTTTTTGTTAATTTTGAAAAAGAAATAAAATAACGGCTGCAAAAATGGAAAAAGTGGGTCAAAAATGCAATTAAAAATTTTTTTAAAAATCCTGCATTTCGTGTTATTCTAAAAAAAGCCCATTTCACATTTGTTTTTTCACATTCCTTCTGAGACAAACTTTTTTTGCCTCAGTAGCAGAGGGTGGTTTAAATTAATCCCATAATGCATTGCAATGTACCTATACTTCTCTGAATTACACGCATACTATAGTAGATTCAACCCATCGTGTCACTGGAGGAAAAGTTTTGGACAGCGTCGATTAGTTAGGAGAGGAGGCAGAAACATGAACACATATGGCCCGATTCACCTGTTTCATGAACACATATGTCCCGATTCACCTGTTTCATGAACACATATGTCCCGATTCACCTGTTTCATGAACGAACGAAGATAATCTGGCCTTTCATGTTAACATTGAGAATGCAAAGACTTTGTGTTGCTATTTTCAAAAGCACGGGCGCTCAAAGGCCAGTGACATTCAACTCACCTGTTACATTGAATTCATTGAAGCAAATACGATTAGTCAGAGTGTATTGAGAGTTAATGCAACAATAAATGCGTTTACGTTGACTTGAATGATTTAAACTAAGCACAAAATTGATTTTTCTCTGCTATCGGACTGCATGTTTCCATAGATTTGGGGTGGTATTTTAATTTCCACCCACTGCTCATCCCCTCATACAATGCTAATACCTTCGGAAAAGTACTAGAGGTGACACGATGGGTTGAATCTACTATAATACTTATGAATGAAAAATACTTCTAAGAACCCCAAGACTTTCCAAGATTGTGTCAAAATTTCATTACAATTTCAGTGCTCAAAAGAGCAGTGTTTTTTTGTGTGTGTTGGTTTTGGTAATAGCCTATGTAAGATGTCACATGACCTCAATAAATAAGGGTGCACCATGGGATAGGTTTAAAACATCTCAAACAAAGAAGCTGCTTTTACATGTATATTCACCAATTATCTTTTTGTTGTTCTTACGTGCTTCATTACACAAGCAATTCCTGATTTATTAACAATATTAGCATGATAAAAATTGTGCTTGTGCTTTAAAATATCCTTTAAGATTGCATTAAAAACAAAACTCAGACTCTCACAGCTTTCCAATTTTGTTCCGTCAGTGACAAATTTCACTATACTGAATTATTTGTGCTAATAAAATTTGTTTTGCCTTTTTAATAGCTTTTGACATGATATATTGCATTCATGGGCCTTACAAAACCTCAAATGACTTTTAGTCGGAGCCTTTGACCCAATCAAGCAAGTTGACGTCAGTAGCAGATGACAATTATGTATTGTTATTATCTTGTCCAAAGATTCAAAGATGAGCTTACGGATATGGAAATCCTCTCATCTCATTACTTGTGCCTGGACTTTTCAAAGATCAATTATTACTTTCTTCACTTCTTATTAATGTTTTAGCACCCTTATTTTCAGTGGTGTACCCAGACATTTTCATTGGGGGGGGGGGGGAGTAGGGAAACAGTATAATTAGGAGGCATCACTAAAATATTTTGCAAAGGAGAAACAGTAAATACTGTTGATACTATTAATTTATTACTTTTCTTTATCTCCTTCAGGGACTGACAGGAAGGGGCAAGGTTTTGAATGCCGCTTCTGCTCCCCACTCCCACTGGTTACGCCACTTTATTTTGTTTATAAATCAACCTTGACTTATATGATTTTGGGCTCAGTGGCTTATTTATACTACATTGATCATAATTTCTTAGACATTTGATACCAATACAAAGCCCAAGTTTTGCTCTACATCAGTTTCAATGGTACTGCAATTTTCAATCAAACACATTATTACTGCATCAAAATTTACAAGTGCACATATTTACCCTTTCCTGGGATACAAAAGTTAAAATGTATAAATATTTTTGAATACATTGAGAAATTAAAAATGTACATTTAAAACTTGGATGGCTGAAAACAATTAAAATGGTATCGCACCTTATCATGATTAATAGATAATTTGCCTGGTGTAATATATTAATTCAGACAGGAGTGTATTTGGTATTTGGTGCAAGTGATGAGGTAAAGTGCATGTTATCATATAAACACATTGAAATCTTCAAATCTGATGTGTTGGACAGCAATTGCCTGTGTACAATCTATTTACAATAACTTTTATCAAGAAGAATATAAAAACTTAGCAAGCATTTGAATTCACATTCTGTTAATATACATACAAAAATGTTAGGCAACGAATTTTGCAGAAATCACACAATAATGTCACGCAGATGTCCCTTAATCCTTCTGGATTTTGTGAAATATGTTTATCTTAAATTATAATGATTGAGGACTTGCTGCTCCTTGAATGAGAACATGCCCCAAAGAAGCATGTCAGTGGGTCCCAAAAAGAAAGCCAAATAATGTTAAGTTTTGTATAATTTTGTACAGGGAAGAACTGGGCAAGAAAACACAAGGAAAGACTGAATATTTGAAGCTCTGAAATAGGCAGCTGTCTACCTGGCATAATTAAACAAGAGGTAACTTAACCTGCAATGTGTTTTACATGTGACTTATCCTGCTATCTGATTAGCATTCAACTTAACCTGCAATGTGCTTAGCATGCAACTTAACCTCCAATCTGCCAATGTGCTTAGCATGCAACTTAACCTGCAATGTTCTTAGCATGTGACTTAACCTGCAGTCGACTGCTTAGCATGTGATTTAACCTGCAATCTGCTTAGCATGTGACTTAACCTGCAATCTGCTTAGCATGTGACTTAACCTGCAATGTGCTTAGCATGAGACTTAACCTGCAATCTGCTTAGCATGCAAATTAAATTGCAATGGGCTTAGCATGTGACAACCTGCAATCTGCTTAGCATGCGACTTAACCTGCAATAAGCTTAGCATGTTACTCAACCTGCTTAGCATTAGACAACCTGCAATCTGCTTAGCATTAGACTTCACCTTTAATATGGTTAGCATTAGATTTAACCTGCAATCTGCTTAGCATGCAACTTAATCTGCAATCTGCTTAGCATGTGACTTAACCTGCAGTCTGCTTAGCATGTGACTTAACCTGCAGTCGACTGCTTAGCATGTGATTTAACCTGCAATCTGTTTAGCACAGGCTGAACTGCTATGCCATGTTCCTTGCTGCCTATGTCAAACAGGCAAGCATTGCTCCATTTAATGATGCCCAGTGCAAAGCACTTTGTCTTTTTTAAGGTGTAATTTCTTCAGTCAATAACTTTTTGGGATGGAGTACTCTGCAGGGTGGCAAGCATACCAGTGCACAACAGTTGTTATTGCTATAAAGGGTTAAGTGTATTTGGCAAATTTGGCCAAAGAAAATTTGTGTTCATATTGTAATTTTCTGTAGTTCGGGAAAAAAACATGGTCTACAAAGTGACAAATGTCCCTATTCAATCAAGTAAATGGACAGGAAGGTGAGATTTAAGTAAAATATCAAAAAGCATGAGTGAATACAACCTTGGTAGTAATCACACACTTCAAAGTTGTTTTATAGGAAGCAACAGGGGAAAATTAAAATGATAGAAAAAGATGACATGAAAAAAAAAAATGATTGGAGTCGAGTAAGAAAAACGGCCTAAGGATAGGATTAATAATCATCCTTTACACATATATCAAATACAAATGTCAAACCTTTTACAAGCTCAACTGAAACATATTTTATCTTTGTCAGTTATGGTTGTTTTTAACAAGATAAAATGAAACTTGATTAAATGTGGCAAGTGTCGGGTAAAAGCAAAATTGAGATCAAGACTACTGTCAAGATGAGAGGTGAATGCAAGGTAGTGGTTAAGTGCAATAGCTTCCTTTTGTTAAACAAGGCCGTTCTTGAAGTAGGTCTTGCCTGCTTGTGCAATCACTGGACTTGACCCCAAAAGACCTTTGACCTATCTGACATGACCACTAGATGCATGAGGTCATGTTACATCTTTGGAGTTACCTTGATTACAATTGGACGATCAAGCTGTATGTCAGAAAGTTAATCTTGTTAAATATCATTGAGGAAATAAACAAGTTGTAAAGGTAACAATGACCTTAACTTCAGCATCAAAAAGATTGAAATTGGGCTAATAAAATTTCAAATTTTACATGATTTGCAAATTTGAATACAGCAGGGAACTGTTTAGAGTCATAATACTGCAACATCAACACTGAACCTGCTAAACATGTGTACCCCGAGGAACCATTTGAGGTCCACCGACTCATAATAATATCAACTGACAACAGGATTTGTATTCTCATTGTATATGCACCTGGTATATTGCACTTACAGCCTTTTTGCATTCACCTTTGAAAGTTTAATTTGATGGGATATTTTAACACTAATAGAACACTGCACTTTGATCAAGTGTTAAAGTAACACTCTTCTACCTGGGTTCTTTCACAAATATTAGTCCTGTTATTTATTTAGGTTCTAAATTTGGCAACAAACCATGGTAGAAGTTAGTAATTTCAACTTTCTTTAAATACTAGCTTACTTTTGAGAAAAAAAAATACCACTGAGCACGGTTTCTTTTGTTCTTGGACCTTTAACAATATATTATGCCAATAACATAACAATACTCAGCATTCATTTCATTTAATCTCAAGGCGATTTATCCATACTGATGGATTGCGTTTGTGTATGAATTAAGTTTTGCTCATGGTGATGACACGAGTACATAATTCTAATGGCAAAGGTCCAAGACATTTCTGGGGGTGGAGGTGGTCATGAAATCCGAAATCACAATAATTGGTTTAACACACTGTCATGAAATCTTCACAAATCTTCACAACAGGATGTGTAATTTTAAGAAGCAATATTTGGTAATTCCAAAACCATCTGAGTTAACTCCACTCTAAGGTTGTTCTGAATTTGTATATATTCTGAATAAAAATATGCAATGAACAAGGTAGTGTAAAGTAGTACTTAAAATATAACTGCCATATATGGGAAATGGGACCACCCACATCAAATTGCCGCAATCCACTTGCAGTGTGCTGTTGTACTGATATATCCACTATGATTCTTGAGGTGCTGTTGCTGCATTGAACTTGTTTATGGCCACTGCTGTCATCTAGAAATTTAGACCTTGACCATTAGCAATAACTAATAGCACAAAAAAAAAAAAAAAAAAAAATGTGCTGTATTGTCGACGGCTGCACCAGCGGTGACCGTACCGACAAGGAGAATCAGAACAGAATAGCTTTATTCAAGTTCCCAAAAAAGAAACCGACAAGGAGAGATATCTGGAGTGTGCGGTGCTGTTAGCCCACGTGTGAGCTTTGTTTACAACTTGTTACTCTGACGTCATTAAACGGGGTCAAATCCAACTCCAGCATCTTGATACGCGTTCGCGAAAACAGGAGAAGGCCCTGCCAGTTTGGGTATATTTATCCTCGAAATTTAACACTTTCCCGATGTTCACTTTTAAAAATCTGTGTTGCGATATGATCAGGATACTGTTGAGGTACGAAAATGTAAGAAATTAGGAAATGTCTACTCAGCCATGTCCATGGACCTTTAAGTTTTGCTCATGGTGATGACACAAGTACATAATTCTAATGGCAAAGGTCCAAGACATTTCTGGGGGTGGAGGTGGTCATGAAATCCGAAATCACAATAATTGGTTTAACACACTGTCATGAAATCTTCACAAATCTTCACAACAGGATGTGTAATTTTAAGAAGCAATATTTGGTAATTCCAAAACCATCTGAGTTAACTCCACTCTAAGGTTGTTCTGAATTTGTATATATTCTGAATAAAAATATGCAATGAACAAGGTAGTGTAAAGTAGTACTTAAAATATAACTGCCATATATGGGAAATGGGACCACCCACATCAAATTGCCGCAATCCACTTGCAGTGTGCTGTTGTACTGATATATCCACTATGATTCTTGAGGTGCTGTTGCTGCATTGAACTTGTTTATGGCCACTGCTGTCATCTAGAAATTTAGACCTTGACCATTAGCAATAACTAATAGCACACGGTAAGTTTTTTTGACCACCACCCATGCACCAGGAGTAGGTCTCGCTCACTAACCTCAAAGGTCAGCTATTATTTTTTCTTATCTTTTTTTGGATTTAGAATTTTTCCCTCTAACCTGAAAAAAATAATGACAATTTTATATATTTTAAAGAGGCAATAGCGAGATTCGAACCCGAGAACACTGTATAATGAGGTCAACTAACTAACCACAAGACCAGCGAGGATTGGTGTGCCAGATTTGCAATTCTAATCCTTGAAAACATTTACGGAATAAATCGCTAATGCTATTGTGGTCAGCACTCAATAAAATGAATAGCTCTGCTCTGGGACGGTGCCACAACCTATGCTCCAGGAGCATGAGTGGTGGTCAAAATCTCACACTTGCTAACTAATAACAATGCCATTGCCAGGTTGCAGAATTCACACTTCATGGATTTGATAGATAAACTGAAGTCCTCAGATGGGGAGCGATCACAGATTTGATCGCTTACCTGATCAGTGTGAATGCTTGGATGTTTCCTGGTTGAGTGTACCTTTTGTAATTTACTCACAATATGACATAAAATTTCACATTCTAAGCAACAAATTCAGTAGAGTTCACATCATCTCCATAAAACATCTTTATCACAAATTTGTACATTATTTACATATTAGATAATCATCGCTATTCACATATGTACAAAGCCATACATTGCATACCATGGAAGCATTGACAATGATACACAGTGCACTAAAAATGTCATGAAAATATTTACAAAATGTTCAAAAACTGGGGAAAACAGGACTGTTCTTTCTTATACTCCATCCAGACAAAGCACAGAGCAATCTTGGGCCATCCTACAAGGCACTTTCCCTAGGGGACAAGCATTTTTGGATGGTAGATAAGTGCTGTGCAAGTTTTCAAAAGTAGGGTCTTAAAGCCACAATCAGTATTATTTTTCAAATTCAAAACTCCCATTTTGTCTGCAAATTGCAAGTGTTAGATCATATCAACACTTTATATTACTGTTCTTTGTGAAAAACAGACAAGCATTTTTAAAGCAATCTTGAATATGCCATTTATGACTTTTTATGACTGTATCCCAACTTTTATTATTAAACAAAACATAAAAATCATTTCTTGACAAATATGACGTGTTATGCTTAGCCACTTACTACAATTTCCAATATAACCATGCAAAAAAAAAATGGAATTTGATGAAATATAGGGAGGCAATTTGATTACATTTTGAAGAAATCACTGATAGTGTCTTTAACAACTATATACTTTGTAAATGGGTCTTACAGAAACTGGTTGATATAGTCTTATGAGTGAAGATTTTGTCTCAAAATTTGATGCAAAAGGATCAATGGAGTTGGATCATTTAGGCTCCACCTTCAAGAAAGCATGATCACAAATTGTAGGTTAACGTCATGGGCAATATACTGACTGCAGGGGTGCAATTTCGTTGTAACTTGCGGGAATCAGGTTTGATTCTCGCCAAGTAATTTTGCGAGAATCAATTGATTCAGACCTACTTCGGTAAGATTATGAATATATTATAAGGATATAATCTATTCCCATGCTTAAATTATCTGTTTGGCGAACTTAAAAAAAAAAAAAAAAAAAATGATTACATTTTGAAGAAATCACTGATAGTGTCTTTAACAACTATATACTTTGTAAATGGGTCTTACAGAAACTGGTTGATATAGTCTTATGAGTGAAGATTTTGTCTCAAAATTTGATGCAAAAGGATCAATGGAGTTGGATCATTTAGGCTCCACCTTCAAGAAAGCATGATCACAAATTGTAGGTTAACCTCATGGGCAATATACTGACTGATTTGATTTGTTATTAGTAGGGTTTTATCATGTAATGAGCCAAACAGAGATACTGTAAGAAAGGTCCGGGGGGGGGGGGGGGAGTTAAGATGTAGGATTAGGTCTAGAATATAGGACTTGGGTAATGGTCTATGTTTATGATTATGTTAAAAATTTGTGGATATTACAACAGAGGCGAAGTGGACATGTTGGTAAAAGCTGGAAATGCCACACTTTGGGGGTTAAAACTGAAAAGCCGGAAGTGGCTATGTATCTAAAGATGGGGATTTGCACAAAGTTTTGAAAACGAGTTCTCACTGCCACAGCACTTACCCTCACCACCCAACAGCTGTCGTCCATGCCACTCTACAAATGTAGTGTATCACAAAGTGCTTTGTGAAATGCCCCATCATTGTGTCACACATGGTCACAGCATGAAATGCACACCAACAGTGGCAACACACAGCTTCAGCATGACATCACTTCATGCTTCAGGAGAAATGGAGTACAACAGGGATGTGTCACATACAATTTCCTATCAAACCAAAGAGTTTCAAAAAAAGAATAATACCAATCAATTTGCCACTTATACATGCAATTATAAAACAAAATGCTTGATTTCTGAAAGGTTAAACAATCTGCATCAATTAATCAAAAACAACATGAAAACAAGCCTAGAGCAAGCTGTGATTACCAGGATCTCAACCCTAGATCTCGGGGTTAAACTCTTGTACAGTCAATCGGCTGAACACACTCAAAGAGCCGATTCACCTTGATTTTCTCATTCAGGCAGTTATCCAGTTATTTGACTTTGGGTTGAAAATGTGATTTAAAAATGTGTGGATTTACTGATCCATATATCAATCTCTTCTGAAAAAGGGGTAATGTTTTGATACTTTACAGATTGCTACTTCTATGTAGTCATATTTCAAAATGATGGATTTTAATACTAAAATGATTAACAAACATGGATGGATGCATGCACTACACCGAGGACTATCAAAATATCTATTTTATTTTTAAAATAACTTAGAATTTGTGATAGCTAATGCACTTTTATTCAAAACTCTCCGCCCATCTTTAATAACTGGTAGATTTCATGAACAAGAAAATAGAGCAGCTATATGTGACCAGCCGAATGACTGTATGTAATATTTAAATTTTCTACCTTAGTGTTTTAAACCTATGTATAAATTACCTATTAAGAAATTAAAACCAAAGATACCCATATTTTGCTATAGCTTGTGTGATAACCATTTTTTTAGACTTGTTTACGGGTACTGTAACATCCTTTTTTTCATGTGATGATCGAGGGTGAAAGTTAACAAATGCTATAGCAAAAGATTGTAGATTGTATCTTGCATATAACTTGCCAACAATATATGTCCTCAGAAAGTTGCTGTGACCATTGCATATATCACATGCATACGACTTTAGTACCACACGAATATCACATGGCTGCTGCACGTATATCACATGGCCACTGCATGGGTATCACATGGCCACTGCATGGGTATCTCATGGACCCCAGGTCTACATGACACAGATTTTCTCACTTATGGTGGTGTATCAAGAAGACATACAAAAGCAGTTTTGTGACAAACCCTGTTACACTTCCTCTGTGATTCTATAAAGCAAACAATATTGCACAGTCGATCAAGGCAACAAAGGTAAAATGGGTTTAAAAAATTAAAATCAAAGCTTCTTTTTAAACAAAAGATTATATAATCTATGCTATCCATGGTTTGATAATTTGACACTTTCAGGGCAGGGTCGTTAAGAGACTTAATTGCATAGCTCTTTGCCATGGTTTTCCTCAATGCAAAATGGCAAATCTAGTCAAGTAGGATGTGGATCTGGTGAGCAGGGTGTAGCCAGCAGAGGCATAGCCAGCCATGGCATAGCCAGCTTAGATGTAACCAACTGAGGCCTAGCCAGCATAAGCATTGCCAGCAGAGGAATAGTCAGTAGCAGTCAAGCTAGCAGAAGCTTAGCCAACAGAGGCATAACCAGTAGTGGTGAAGGTATACTGAATAAGGAGTGCTGTCATAGCTTTCGCACAGGTAATGTGCATGCGTATCATGCACGCCAACTTTGTACGCTCGCGATTACAGCTGCAGCTTACTGCGACTCGCACGTTTAAGACTGCGTGAAAGCTATGACATCACTCCTTAGTTCAAACCGGATGAAGTATAGCAGAGGTGTATATAGCCAGCAGTGGACAAGCCAGTTGGAAGTCGTGTTCCACAATTCCTGACAAGGCATACAAACACAGATTTTTTTTTAAACAAATGGGCACAAAACAGGGATGTTTGGAAAGCAGACCACTATTATGTTGGCTTTCTCTTTTGCAATTTTGACTTTCCCCTGCTGGTGAGAAAAATCTTCAAGAAAGTAAAAACAACTGCTGGAAAGTTATTGTAATTAAATTGTGAATGGTAGGTTATGTTCCAAGACAAAAATATTCTCGTTTGGAAGCATAACTTGAGATTTTAAAGCCTCATAAATACATTCACAACACTGACAATAAAATTTCCAGTTTTACTCATATCCTACTCTCCAGAGTGTGCTGTAACTGTTGACAACATTGAGCAAACCATGGACAAAACGGCCATATTTACGGGTCTTCAACCAACTACAGGTAGGCATTGGATGGATCATTGTTTGGGAAGCCACCTCATAAAGCAAGGAGACTGGGGTTGTTGGTACTCATTTGCATGTGTTGTGAGCACTACCTGCCTTTCATACACCATTTCTGTTGGCTGGTTACATCAAATATTCATTGCAATAATCAGCTAAAATGCAGCTTCTAAATATTTAAGCTCTAGCCCTCTTCCAATCCTAGCACCATTCTTACTATGTTGCCCATTGGCTAGAAAATTCACCCATTGTGACCAACTGGCAGGTTCAAGTAGCCCCCCAATTTCTGCTACATCATGTAAATAGCACCACAACCACTGCCCGTTCTCCTTGGCTTCTTACATGACTCAGAGGAATTTCAAGGTGCCTGTTGTCACCTAGAGATTAACTCCGGACCACGTCCCTTAAGATCTAGCATATTGGTGACCCAACCTGATTCACTAACATCAACGCTGGCAACAATCATAAAAACAATGAAACCTCAAGAAGTAATTAACTCTGCACTTAACGTACTAGAAACAACTTGTTTTTCAAGATTTCTGTGCTTAGATCTAGCACAACTCAATAATGATAATCCTCAACATCCATAATTGTCGACGTCAGCTGGAGTAGGAAAGATCAGGTTGCGTCTGCTCTTATCAAAATAACTTGCTACAAGGCAGCTATCTGAGGTATGACTTTAATTAATTTACCCGACAAAATGTTACTTTGCATTTTCCAACTCCTCAACCTGCTTACTTTTTTCTGACCTGCAGATAATATTACCCGAAATGCAATTCTTATGCCCCTTGCCAAAACATATCACAAGACTGTATTGAACGGATCTGGTTTTGCATATCGTTGGCTTCTCTGGGTGTGGGTGCTAGGGCTATCTCCCTTAGTTGACTGTTGTATCCATGAACACAGCATTTCAATCAGTAGTATCATCACTGCACCATTCCACTGCCAGTAACAGAGCACAAAGCAAGTCTTTGTTCTGGTTTACTATAACAGGGCAATCGGAAATGATACCAGATTTGGAGTTGATATTTGGGACAATCTGGTACTTCTACCTTTTAAAAAATCATAGTAAAATTCAATTTTTATATAATGGCATCATTGTTAAAAAATGCAAAAATGGAACATTAAAACAAAAAGCGATAGGACATCTGTCTCTTTGCCTACTCCTTCCGTCCTGAATGGTGCATAGGGTGGTTCGTATATCCGTTTCCATAACCCTAGGCCACACATCTACTGAATGCAGTGAAAGCTACAGTGTACTACAGGGGTTAGTCCACTAGCAGCTCTGTGTGTTGAGCTTCGCTACTCCATTTTTAAATGCCAAGTACCTGGCAGTAGGTACCATTCTAACTCCTTGGTATGACCTGGCCAGGATTTGAACCTGCAACCTTCTCATTGTGAAGCAGACACTCTAACCACTAGGCCAACATCGGAGTACTTTGCCTTCTCTATGACCCGTACCATCATTTGCATCTTTGTGGTAGTCGAGTGTCAGTGTTTACCTGCAGTCTGTGACTGATAAGCATATGAGCAAGATCCAAGGGCACAGTATGCTATAAAATGAGCAGAACTGTTCAAAGTGAAATGGAATACGAGTTTGGCGTGTGGCTGTGTAGATTAGTCAAATCTATATATTACCCTATGTAAAAATACTGCTTACTGATTGCTGGTGCAAAAGTGATCTCATAAGGTGCAAGAATTCTGATTGGAATTGTGAAAAATTTGACGGACCAACTGGTAAACACCTACTTAATAATAAATAAAGAGGTTTACTCAAGTATGCGGTCATCATACGTTATTTGTGAGTGATACTACTACTAAAATATAAAAGATGAACTGCCACACTAGGTGTGTTAACGGTGGAAGGTTGAAACTACAGCCACTACAGATTGTACTCTCGTTATCTTTACTAAAGTTGTAACAGTTATTTGAAGGCCGCCTTCTATAGGGTGGCGTCATATTACAGGGGTTGGGTACTTCGTCCGCTGAAGGCTCCTCTGCTACCTGACTTAGGGTGCGCTCTGGGCAGCCCTTGCAGCCACCGCTTCTAGTCACAAGAAGAACCAGGTTGGTACCTTGTATTTTTGTACTGGTCCACTCCCTGTGAAGAAAAAACATCAACGTGATTATAGAATGTATTTAATGAAAAAGAAAATTGAAAATGTTTTTGGAAATGAGTTTAATTAGACAGAGTTCATGATTTAATAATATAGACAATACCTGGCACAACAATAAACTAAGTAGTTTAAAACTCTGCACACAGGCAAAGATGAACCTTCGATACAACCGCATGATTGTCAAAATATAAATTTATTCACTTTCTTTAACACTTAAGTGTATGAGGGGGTCCATGTGGACCCAACATTTGTTTTTTTTTTGTGTGCCATTTTGTAATGGTAACCCGTGAATGGTAAATTATTTTTGCCCAAATTTTTTGTAATTGCCTAAATATCAGTTGTGCAAATTTTGGTGGAAAAAAAATTTAAATCGGCCATGGCATTATTATGCGAATTAGCTTAAAAGCATTTTGGTGGTGCTATTCAAAATTTGTTTTGCCCCTTAAATCATACTGGAGTAGCTTTTTTTAATTTTTTTTTTATTTTGGTAATGTAAATGTATTTATCTTCTCCTATTATGAGCCAAATGTTATGGAAAAAAAAAATCCTTCAGAAAAGTGGCTTTTCATTTTTTTGGCGGGAGAATTGGGTGCGCGTTGTAAAAATCGGGTGTTGGACTGCCATTTTGAATCGGTACAACCAATTTTCATTTTTTCCCCTGTTATGTGGTCAGGTTGATGTACCCATCAATGACCAGAGTTTTGGTACAAAATTCCACCGGAAGAATTGGTTTTCGGGGGGACCCCCCTTATACACTAACGGGAGTGCACAAGACCTTATACACTTAAGTGTTAAGTCTTTGTATCATGTGCTTTATTCTGTTAATGGAACAAAGCAGGTGCAAAGAGTGTAATGTAATTATGCTGTGCTTTTTGTATGAATATAAGTTTGCAAATAAAACAAGAGCACCACTGGTGCAGTGGCTCAGAAGCACTTTAAATCTTTCAGTTGCTGTGCCAGCTTGAACTCTTAATGAGATATGACCTCCAAGAGCTGACCATATCAAAGAGGAGGTCATGTTGAGGAATTAGTGAAGAGCCATTCAATTCTGTAAAAGAGTATTTCAAGCATATTTCATCAATGACCTCAAATGATGTGGATGAAAGATGTGAGTGGCACCAAATCGATGAATCTTGTAAAATTGTGGTCTTATAAATTGTGATCTACTTCTCTCAAATAAGTTGACAGCAGTAGTGTAGCCCTAGAGAAGATATAATTAGCTTCCCACAATGCATTGCTTGCAATGGAGGAGTTGAAACTTGGCTAAATTGACAGTATTGATCACAAACTTGCATTTTAAGAATGCTTCATCTCTAACGATTCACATGACTACCTATACAAAAATCTCCATTGAAAGCAATGCATTTTGGGAAACTGCTGATATCTTCTCTTGTGTTGCCCTATAAGAACACTTAGTGTGGGTTGGTGTGTATTCCCGTAGGATTTTCATGATAAAATTGGTTTTATTGCTGTTTGGGTTTCAGTAGGGCCTAAACTATCAGAAAATGATGGTGTGCAAATTTTCGGACTGATGCCCCCTCCTGCAAGGAGGCAAATGTTAGTACAGGGAAAAATTTAAAATCAAGTCAAATTGTGTCAGGCCTACAATAAATTTCAGTCTTTCTGGGACCTTTAATAGTAATGGACAAAATTTTCTGTCAAATATGTGCGCGAAGCGCACATAACAAGCGCGTAGCGCGAAGTCCTTACGGCCGGGGTCCGGAGCCAAGGGTATTTTGATTCTCTCTGGTGCAATCTGAGCCTGTTTTTTAACCTTTTTTGTGGAAATTTTAAGGCCATAATTTCACAAATATAAAAATATTTTCTATAATAATGCCATGATTCAATGCTTTAGTTAAAATGTCAGTTGGAAACGTAGACTGCAAAAAGGTATACATAACATAATGTAAAGCATTCAGTCAATTTAATTGTCATATTAAAGACTTAAAGTTGATAACATTTTGAAGTGTAATTTTATTGTAAAATGACAATATTATTTTTCTTTAATTAAAAATTGTCAAACAAGACCAAAGAAAACTACACTTGTCTTTCTGCTTTTTTTGTTTAATTAGAAAAAAATCATTGTCCACTAAAATATATTGTTAAAAAATCAAACATGTAACTTTGTTTTTCCAGCTCCCCCTCCCTTCCCATAAATAAAATAAAACTATCAAAATTTACAACTCCCCTCCCCCTCCCACCACCACCAGTTCTAGCCACCAGATGCTTTCTAAAATACACCCTATTATCAGCAGTGGGATAGTCCAAGGGGTGAGCCACAGCCCTGGGAGGTGAACCTCAGGTCAAGTGGGTATTATGCTTTTGTTAGTTTCTGACAGGCTCCACATTATTGATTACAAGGCTAAAGTAGGGTACATTTAACTCTTTGAGTGCTACATTTCACCATGGAGGTACTGATTTCATGGATCTTTTACGTTTTAAAAAAAATACACCTATGCACATAAACATGATTTAAGATAAGAATTTGGATAAATAAATGCTCAATATGTAAATATGTATGTTTTATATTTTAAAACAAATTGGATGTTTGGAATTCATCATTTTGAATGGAAAACTTTGAATGAATTTCTCAAGCTGAAACTCACTAAAAGGGTTAATGATGAAAATAATATAAGCTACTGGTTTCGGACTGGACGGCCAAGAAAGAAACTTTATTTGAAGTAATATTAATAGACCTAATATATGTTGGCATTGTCGATTAATGATCAATGTTCTGCTTTATACACTTGCTGAAATGATCGCGAGGAGGGATAATGATATACCTGCATTTCTGTTCTACTTTTGAAATGAAAAAAGGCCAACCTTGTTCAAACCATGCTGCCGAAGTCGGCAGTTCGCAAAATTTTGTTTAAATCATCGGGATAGCGGGATGGGCTGATGTGGGCCGGATCTGGGGGCGATTATCACTTTATTTGTTAAGTTTGCTGATGTCAATGAAAAGGAAAACCCCTTTAATTATACTGAAGACTGGTGTTTTTCCCGATGTTTTTTCTTAAACCACAACTTCTACAATTTGATCAGACTTGCCGACATTTACGCAAATTAGCCTGGTAACTCTTGGGGTTTGAGGACTGTATTTTTCAAAATGCTATCAGCATGCCGACCGCTTCCGCTACTGACGTTGATCATAAAACCTAATCATTTTCTGGAAAATCCATTGTGCACAAGACAACGTTCATTTGAACTATAATCTTTAGTTTGGAAGCTTATTTTTTTCCCAATATTTTCTCCCGATGATTTTTTTAGGCTTAAATTTTTTCTGCGTCTGTGAAAATTTTTCTGGGACCGGCGGTCCCGCGGTCCCGTGGATTTTGTAGGCCTGAATTGTGTTTTAATGTATGCTAATGCGTTCCTCTCCTCATAAGGATGAAAATAAGTATATATTTGCCTAAGTTCCAACCTTTAGTTTAAGCGGTATAGCCCCATAATGGTTCAAGGTCACCCTGGGGGTAAATGCTTCGATGTTGTTGAAAGTGGTGTCAAATGATTCCTTGTGCCATACTGAAACAGAAAATGCATTTTAACTGTTTTGGTGATATCACCATTGCGACATCCAGGGAAAATTCTGGTGACCCCCATAGACCATGTAGACCCTTGCTACATTTTGTTATGTAATTAGCCAACCAAATGTCACACACTGTAGAATAATACATTTTTGGATCCTGTGAGACAATACAACAACTTATCACCAGTTTCAACAAAATCTGAGCATTGGGTAAATTTTACCCCAGGATGACCTTGAACCAATACCGGGCTATAGCGCTTTAACTAAAGGTCGGAACCTAGGCAAATATATACTTTTTCTAAGCCGTATAAGGAGACGAACATGTTAATGTACATTAAAACACAATTTGACTCGATTTTAAATTTTTCCCTGTAGTAACGTTTTCCTCCTTGAGGAATGGGGCAACAGTCCGAAAATTTGCACCCCATCATTTTCTGACTGTCTGGTCCCTATTGAATGAAAAACAGCAAGAAAATCAACTTTAGCACCAAAATCCTACGGGAACGGTTTCATTGACATACCAACCCACACTAACTAGCATGATTATACCACCTGAACAAAACCAAAATTTAGCAATTCTCATTGTTAAATTACTGGGTCCTCTCTCTCAATCATTCAATCCTGGCATCCCTCAACAATACCACGCCACTCACCTAGAACAATTCCTACATGTGACAGAGCCACGAGCTCCCAAACTTGCATTTGCTCCAAAATAGTACTGCTTCTGAAGCTTAATACAGCTCACATTCTCTGGAACCTCCACATTTTCTGCACCAATCACTGTACATGGTAAAAACAAATAGACTTCATGAGTCTTGTGCATTGATTACGATTATTATTCATTCATTACATTCCTGCACTGAAGAGTACAGGAATGTTTTCAAGTCAAGGTGCATCTCAGGGCAAAATTGCTCATGGTAAGTAGATCAATTGACTGGAGTTTTGACCAATCTATGGTACTACTAACATTTAGTGGTATACACAAATGTTTTTATGTCTTCTTACAAATGCCATTATGTTTCAAAAGCATTTAACCAATTTCCATCATAATAACACATAGAAGCACTGGTATTCTCAAAGTCCAGTAAATCACATGCACTGGCTGAGAGCGACGGCATTTTTACACACGCGCACAAAGACTGCATATCATGATGTACGCGTAAAAGCTGTGTCAAGGTTATGACATCACTGCACGGAGGTTGAGAAATGGACTATAATCTGGTGTGTCTGACCAACAGTGGCAAAATCAGACCTTTACAAATGGAGGGCAGAAGGGGTGCCCAGGCATTTTCTGTGGGAGCGAATTTGGGTCCTTCTCTATAGACACTGTACAAACGGTCAGTTTATTTAAAGGGGCTGGTGGGGGCAAGGGTTCAGAGCAGTCCCCTCCCCCACTGGTTATGCCACTGCTGACCAACATCGGGCTAGCTTCACCTAGGACCATATACCCCACATGGCTCTGTCTTGGTACTTCACACCTCAGACCCTTGCCAACCTGCTGACTTGGTGCTTTGAGGTTTGCAATATGTTACAAATTTTTAATGTGTAGTCTGCAAGAATTGCAGAAGACAACTCTAAGTTGTAAGCGGAGTGGCCGAGCCTTGAAAAGTTCTCTAGTTTTCGAGTTACCCCTCCCCACCGTACAACAAAACACAACCACTTTTATTTGAAGGATAAATATAAAAGATTTAAGAAAATGACGGTTGTGGTTGAAATATTTGGTGGCAGGGATGATTTCTATGCCGAAAAATGTAATTTGGGCTGCAAGTTAAGCGAAATTTTTATTTTTTTAATATAAAAATATTACAATCTTATTTTTATGGTATTCTTTTTGTTATTGATATAGGTTTTATACATTGCATAAAGGGTTCAGGTAATACTCGTGGTGGTGACATGTGATAAAAAGGCTGCTTTTTTTAGGAAAAAAAGTGATTTGGGGGCTAAAATTCAAGACCCTTTATATATTGTATAAAACAGAAATCTATAATATAAATGTCAGAGATTGACAGTATTGATTGCATGATGATTAAAATTTGTTTTGCTAAGAAATTAATAAATCTTGATATTCTTAAGTTTTAGCTCAAAAACGTGATTTTTTTTTACCCAAAAAACACCCCTGCCACCAAAGGTTTTGACCACAACCATCAATTTTTAAAATTATTTATTAATATCTTTCGAATAGAAGTGGTTGCATTTTGTTGTACCGAGGGGAGGGGTTGTCGACAATTTTGCAGTCCAAACCGCTCCGCTATTGTAAGTCTGTACGTGTGCCTGTTTATCTGTGTGTGTGTCTGTGATCAAAATGTTAACCCTTAATACATTGCATGCTGTCTGAGTTCCGTAAGGGCTATGATGATGTAACTTGGTGGAAAGGAGGGGTGGGGTGGGTAAACATGTTGGTGACCTCATTTGACCTTGGTGACCTCATGTGACCTTGGCCAGTCAAAATGTTAACCCTTAATATATATGGCATGCCGTGTGGGTTCCGTAAGGGCTGCGATGATGTAACTTGGTGGAAAGGAGGGGGCAGGGTGGGGTTGACATGTTGGCGATTCTATATTAATTTGCAGTGTGAAGTCTTGCCTATTTGGTGATGAACAAAGTATAGAGATCACAGCCTAATTCTCGTCTGGACCAGATTCGTGCAGTGCAAATCACTCAGAGCCAATGATGGACTTTTAATATTGCAATCAAATACAGGCTCACCTAATCATATTATCAAATTTTTGCTGACACTGGATTTAAAGTGATTAGCAGTGATGTTCCGAAACATGAAAAAAATCATCAAAATTCATATTTTGTATTTTTGTTAATGGCATGGATATGCAAACATAACCTGCAAGTGGTTAGCTTGAAATCCGTGTATTAAAGACAATGCAGTACTTTTTATCAGATTCTTTAATTTCTGTACGTGCGTATCAAAATTCCGACTTGAAATCAAAAAAGCCTTTGTTGGTGAATATCCCAGATTTTAAGCGTAATATTGTGCACCATGATCAATACAGTTTGACCTCAAACACAAACATTATTGATCTTTATTTATTCTGTGCTAGTGTAAGCCACAATCAGCTGTTTATTGTAGATTTTGAGACGTCATCGCTGTATGTCTATTTGCGGGAGACGGTATGACAAATTCCTTAAATACTTCATTTTTTCACTATTGGTGGTTCGTTTACACATTAAAGCAGTTATAAGGAATTGTACACACTTAACCCTGATTTATACGTTAAAACAAATGCATTTCCACATTTTTCGATTCTCTCGCAATATCGCTGCTAATCCCTTTAATCACAGCTCAATGAAAATCAAAATATCAACTTTGTCATAACCTATAATAAGATCTTGGAATGGCTGGGGTTTCCAATAGATACCACCTTTCATAGAAAGCCAAATAATGATTGTTGATATAATGCAAGTACCTATTTCCTTATTTTTAATTAGCACATGTATAATAAACAAAAATAATATACACCACATTCTCAAAATTGTTTTCAGATGAATGCCACAATAATTTCCAAATGTGTATTTGTTTTTCAGAAAATGTGACTTTCCTTTTCCTGGTCTGTAATACCCTTATCTATTCCTTATAGGTATTTATGTAACATGTTTACAACTTACTCAAAACAAGATAAATTTTTACAAGGCGGTTCTCGAACCACAAGTCTCGACTGCTTTCGCGCTTAATTGTAAGACAAAAAGCAGCACACCAGAGTGCAACTGTGCGAGTCCAGGGTGTCCCCAAAAAAGTTGTGCAACCAGATAAACTCCAATTTCTTAACTAGTTTTACTTCCCAAAAAAAAAAAAAAAAAAAAACACACTTAACCCTGATTTATACGTTAAAACAAATGCATTTCCACATTTTTCGATTCTCTCGCAATATCGCTGCTAATCCCTTTAATCACAGCTCAATGAAAATCAAAATATCAACTTTGTCATAACTTATAATAAGATCTTGGAATGGCTGGGGTTTCCAATAGATACCACCTTTCATAGAAGCCAAATAATGATTGTTGATATAATGCAAGTACCTATTTCCTTATTTTTAATTAGCACATGTATAATAAACAAAAATAATATACACCACATTCTCAAAATTGTTTTCAGATGAATGCCACAATAATTTCCAAATGTGTATTGTTTTCAGAAAATGTGACTTTCCTTTTCCTGGTCTGTAATACCCTTATCTATTCCTTATAGGTATTTATGTAACATGTTTACAACTTACTCAAAACAAGATATTATATGTCAAACCAATAAAAGGTCAGAAATAAATTTTTAAAAAAATAGGGGGATATTCACTACTGTAATCTGTAACTTCAAAACAAGATATTGTGCGCAAACTCTTTAAAGGTAAAAATTAGCGGGATACTCACTGCTGTAATCTGTAACTCCAAATATAAACATGTCGTATAGCGTGTGACGTAAGAATGTCCTGCAAACAAAATTGGTATCATATGTGCAGATTAGAATTGTGTCACTTTCATGAGACATTTGACTCTGTTTATATTTTTAAAATGCATTTTAGTATTTTGTAGACTTGATTGAATCCCTTTCAACAACGAAAATCCTTATGAAAACTTATTAATATCGTATATAGATGAACATAAATATTCTCATTTATAACACTAAAATATTCCCATTCGACAGAAATCTTTCCTTAGTAATATTTTAACAAAATCTAAAGCAAAACGATAGTTTTGGTTTGTTTGTTGCTTTGCAGTTTGCAACTGGCGTCCTTGCGCATATACTCCGAGTTCTAAACGTGACAACAGCACGCTCACTTAAGCATACCACATAAACGCACTTCCGGGAACACTGCACCGGGCGTGATGTGCTAATTTGGATATCAACTGTGGGTTGATAACCAATCAACAATGGTATGCTCCTGTACAAGGAGATATGGTGAGTTGTTGAACACTAAATATTTTGACATTTTGAATGATTCAAACATGTGCCAAATGAACAAATAAATGAACATTTCCCTGTCCCATCATGCACTTGACCTTCATTCCTTCTACTTGATTATCACAGACATAGTTCTAGCACATACAATATAACAGCACAGAGGGTGATTTGAACCAATCCCATAATGCATTGCAATGTGCCCATACTGTACTGTACAAAACACATGTCAGTATTTAGGGATAAAAGTGGTTTAGAACCAGAAGACATGATCATGCTAAAAATAACCTAAGTACTAATCCTTGGGATCAAATGACCCTATTGAGGTCAAATTTCCCAAAACTGATGCATTGTGGGATTTACTCAATACACCCTCTGATAACAGCCCTAGAATATTGCAAGATGGTATAGTTGCATATACTTACCATGCTGCTGTGATTGCCCAGTAGTTGAAATTGAAAATATCGGCAATTGTTGGCTATAAGGAAAAGGAAATAATATTATTACATAAATAACAAGTGTATTTTCAAGTGACTATCTTTGGAATTAAAAGTGCTCAATCCCACTACAGGAGAGCATAATGAAAAATTTCAAAGTATAGATCTCTGGAAAGGCAAACAAAAAGTTTCACAGCATACCCTCAATTTACGAACACTGGGTACCCGATCCTCAGACAGATGGTGTTGCACGGTCACATCTTAAAGGGGCATTTCGTGATCCACAGCCTCGTCCCCCCGATTTACCTCAAAGGTATTGAGTTTTTTATATCTTCTGAACGGTTGGCCGAAGTATAGTATGTGTGCCGAATATTACGTGCAAATTCGCTCTACTCCAGAAGAAATTCGTAATTTTGTATTTTCTGTCCGTAAACGGACAGAAATTACAGCATGGTGGCCTATGGAGCAGCGTGTTACACTAATTCGCTCATAGCATCAAAACGCAACATCGGAATCAACTGAAATTTTGGAAATAACCTTTTCTTGAGGATATCTAGTGTATCATAAACAAAAATATATGTGCTGGGATCACGAAATGCACCTTTAACCAAAATAGATGTATATATATATACATTCTATGGTGTCATGCCAAGCCTTTTTCCAGAACTGATCTAAGTGAGGGTATGCTGTGAAACTCTGAGTAACAGTTACCTTTCCAGAGGTCTATACTTTGAAATTTTTAAATAATAATACATGTATACAAAATGTCTGCAACAATATTTACACTGAACATAATCTCAATGGTAATTACAAATCAAGATGCTAAGGATAACATACATAAAATATAGCATTACTATTACACTGCCATCAGTGCTAAATATGCAGGAATGATTTATCTGTTGTTGATCTGTATGTCTTTCTTGTCTTCTAACAGATGGAAGCATCGCACAACCCATGTTCACTGCATTTGTTGGGCCATATTGTGCCTATACTATTCTTTATCAGTTTGAAAAGTGAAGATGCCTTTTTTGTACCGATCAAAGTATAGTGAAATAAAACTGACAGTGAAGCAATTGTGACTAACAATTGACTAATTAATATTAGTGCTGCTGCTTGAATTAATTGCTAGCTACATTTCCGGTAATTATATTTTTTGTAGACATCAACTAAAATGTCACCACGCGAGTAGATAAAGGTGATGCCATCTACAAAAACCTGTTCAAATCTGGCAAAGTTTAGCATTTAAATTTGTTATGCCCACAGATAAGCTGACACTGAGCTCATTCCAGAACTATTTTTAACTTTTTCCCCCTTAAACTTTAATGGAAAGTTATGAGCTGATCAAAGTGGTTGCATTAGATTAAATTATGTTTTGAATAGTTTTGACTTTTTCTTTGAATGACATTTGATGGGTTTCACAGATTATATCACATATGCAATTTGCTCCCAAAATGGTACGAAATGGCTAACAGAAATACACGGACACAACGCACGCACACACACGCACGCATGCACACACACACACACTGCACCAGAAGGCTGTACACCTTGGTTTTCACTTACTATATTAATTGACCTTGGTGCTGCATCCCCTATTGGAGAGTGTCTAGGGCAGGCTGCTTGATAGTCTATTGTCTCTATCCTGTGTTACCAAGGAAATATGGGCAAAGGTTAAATCAGATATCATTTTATTATATGGTACGTGTCATACAATTACAAGAATTACAAGACATACTAAAGGTCCATTCATACTTCACTGCATTGCAGTGCAGTGCTGCAATGCAGCCAAACAAAATCGTCACTGCAATCACTTGCAGTAATGCAATGCAATGCAGTACTGCAACAAAGTTAAAATTATTTAACTGGCGATGCAGCAAGATGCAGTGGGGTGCAGTCAGTGGTGCAGTATGCCAATTTTCCTGCAATCCTTAGCAAGTTTACTGCAACTTACTGCAACCCGTGACCTGCAGTGACCTGGGTTGACCTGCAGTAAATCGATTAGGAGTGCAGCAGAAGTGGCGGAACATTGCAGTAAATTTACTGCACAGCAATGCAGTGCAGTGGAAGTATGAACAGACCTTAAGTCATAAGCTGTTAAAGCAACAATTGAAAACCTGACCATGATGATTATAAACATGATTATAAAATTCCTTTAAAATTCTTCAAAATCCTTTCCTGCAATAAGTGACGGTTCTGAAAGATTAGAGATTTACTTCAGAAACAGTGTCCCTAATATGATGTGTAATATGACACAATTAATGCATATGCCTCCTTTACAATGAGTATATAAATTAAAACATAAAATGACAACTTTATTAAGATACCATATATAACAAATATGAAACTTTAAGGACCATGAGGAGATATGAATTTCCTTTCATTTGCTCTTGATTTTTTGTAGAACACCTACTGAGAATGCGTCAAAGATTTACAGGACAACAAAAGTAGAGAAGACTACAAAGAACATAAATTTTGGAATTGCCTAAAATAACAAGTTTCAAGTGTTTAAAACAATGACAGCACATTTTTTAAGAGTGCCCCCAATTTTCAAATTTGTGAGAATTATGCACAGTTGCATTGGTAATTGTCTAGTAAAACGGTAAAGCTCAAAACTGTGCATGCATCATAAAAGAAGGGATTTTGTAATTGGATTTGGGTATCACCCGGGGGTCCCTGATCCTAATTAGCAGCCCCTGAAATGTGATATTTCTGTCTGTGCATCATGAAATAGCACAATTGCATGAAAATGATGCTAACTTGACTTGCATGAGCCCTTAAAATTACAGTAAGTAAAACTTGCATACCTCATGGCTGACTGCAATAGTATTGGCTACCAAATGACCTTTGACCTTTAACCTATTGACCTGAAACTTCAGCCACATGTGATGACAGACCCAGGGTTTTAGCTTAATACCCTCAGGGTGTTCGGCACAGGGAGCATTATAATAATCACACAGATGAGGCTATGAAATGCCTAAAAAATAAATTGACTCTAATGACCTCAAATGAACTTTGACCTTGCCCCCAACACTTTCCTTAATTCCCCCTAAGCAAATGGATCACACAAATAACATAGTCATTACCTATGGAAGACATGACTTTCTTATTCTCCACTAGGGTGTTAGAGTTTGTAAAGTTAACCAAAAGCCTGTCTGAAGGTCCAGTCCACACCGCCGATTTTTTGCCTAGAAAACCACTGGGCACTCGTCTTTAGTCTTACCCATTATTTGCTAGAAAACCGCTGCATACTGCTCATGACTGGGTGCCGATTGGCCATTTTTTCGGAAATCGTGAGTAATTTTACTTTTTCAGTGTAGTTGTTGGCCAAGTCTTGGGACTTCCTGTACAGTCTTCTGCAGTCTTAACGGGAGCACGTGGCAAATTTGAAAAAACCACCACGATTTTTTCTTGCAGCTTAAAAAAATCGTGGCGGGTTTTGGAATCGAGAAGGTCAGCTTGAACACATGAGCGGTTTGGAAGCGGTAGCCAATGAGTTGGCGCGCATCATGAGTGGTTGTGTGCAGTTGGAAAGTGGTCGGCAATGAGTCTGCTCCAAGCGGGAGAGAAAATGCAAGCCAACTGGATATGTTGAATCGGCGACTAAACTCGGCGACTACAGAAGATCAGTCGCTGAACAAGACTGCAGCCGATTGGAAAGAAATGTGGTCTTGTAAGTTGTGAAGAGGTTGGGTAGCGTCGCGGGTTGTCTTCGTGTGACGGGACCTTTCTTGGCGTCAACAACTCGGCGACCAATCGACGAGCAGTCTTGACAGCGACATGTCACAACTTGTGCCGTCGTTTCAAGGTCGGCGACTAATCGTGGACTGAACAAGTGGCGTCGCCAATTAAACATGCTGGATCTTGTTGATTCCATAATGCTGTCGCCTACTGCTCGGCGTTTCACCATCCCTTGTCTCGTTGACGACGGGGATACTCGCAGACTAATCATCCCTGGTCGGGATAAAAATTGTAAATTTTGCAAGTTTGAACAAGACTGTAGCCGATTTTGAAAAAATGGGGTCTTGTGTAGTCGGGAAGTGGTTGGGTCGGGAGCTGTCTTCTGTGTGACTATATACCTTTGACCTATGACCTGTAATTAATGACATTGGAAGGTCTTCAAATGAGGATCCCAAGTCCAATGTGTATTGAATCAGTTGGAGCATTTGTGTTTGGAGCCACACTTATATCTGAATGGGTGGACACGGACATGCACTCCATTACAACATCTCCCATGGCTAAAGCAAAGGTAAAGTAACAAACATATTGATCAATCAATCAATCAATCAATCAATCAAATCAATCAATCACTCAATAAAGCAAACGTAATCAAAATCAACTTGCCTTTCAAAGAATGATTTGTTATGTAGATCATGCATGATATCACCATCAATTAATCCAAAGAACTTCCCTACCTGCAAACAAAAAGAATCTGTAAATGTATTGAGTCATTGATGCACTTAAAGGTGCTTGTTCCGATTTATGTGCATTGTGTTCTCTACTTGATATGAGAGCCTGGCACTTGCACATACACCCCATCAAGTATCATGGGAAACAAACTTGCAGTTTTGATGGTAGATGCCATAAGGCATGTAGCAAAGCCCTATTCAATACTGTGCTAATATTGATGGTTAACCACTAAAACGGCGGTTTTTTGTTTATATCTTGGGAATGAAATGGATATGAGGGCTCAAATTTCAGGACGACAATGAGAAAAAAACGACCTTTCATCTGATATCAAAATCGATACTACTTCCGGGTAAATTAGGGGGGTCCCAAAGACGATCAGAACACGCACCTTTAACTATAGGGGGCTTATAGAATGTACAAAAAAACATTATTTCATTTAATTGGTGGATACAATATTGCATTACATTGAACTGTCTATATATTTCATACGTTTGGTTTACAAATGGATATTTCACAGAAGTCATACCATGATGGGTTATTTTTTTCTTTTTTACTATAAAAAGTTACTATGACCAAGTGACAACACAGTTGGAAAGAAGTTTTAATTTTACCAGCACATCCATGATGCCATACTACAGGGTGAGCATCAACAAAAACAGCCTGATTATAGTGATTCACTTTTAGATTCATGAGGTGCATGCACATCTACTTACACATCCACGCACAACCCTGAATACACCAGTAATTCCTCTATAAGAGACATTTTCAATCCACAGTTGCTCTCAAAGAATCTCTCTCCCAAGCTACTCCTATCAATCACGTCATTTTACTTTCACTTACAGTATCTAGATTTTTACTAGAATGTTTTGAGACATGAGGAGTAATATATGGTAGTTTGATATATGTATTCCACAGGAAGTATTTTGTAATGTTATCCAATTCGCTCTTAAAGAACACGATCAGTGATTTGGAAAAATATTTTTAAATTGCAGATAGCTTCAAAGTGGAAGGATAAGTCTGTAGAATTCTCATAGTTAGACTTTTTCCAGGCTTGTAGATTTGCACAGAAAAGATCACTTCAGTGGTCCAAGATACGAATTCTCCATTCAATTACTTGTTGTAGTAAGTGGCCGAACGAACATTACGACTAAAATCTCCGATTCTGTCCTTAGTAGGTTCTTCTGGTCTTAGCAATTTGTAGGTATGTAGGCTACCTGTCCTTTTACATACAAGCAAAAAATCGTTATTTTTGTATGGTTTTTTCGATTTGCTTGATTTAGCAACACTGATAGTGTCTTTAAAGAGGGCCTGCCACATTTTCACAAACAATTTTCTTCGATTTGATTCACAAATGAGCTTCTATAGTGCGTTCAATTAACTTATTATTATTAAAAAATTACATATAAAAAAACATTCCCCCAAACAGATCGGGACATTAATAAGAGGCTTAAGACCTTCAGGTAATTTGTAGGCCCAACTTTAAGTTTGGCCGCACTTGAATCAACAATTTAGGTCCATTACCTGATATCATACTCATCCGCATTGATATTAAAACCACAAAGTCACCGAACAGTCCAACAGGTTCTACCATGGGAATCAGCTCAGGCATGTTTTTTCATTGTTTGAAATGCCATTCCCTTGACTGCTGAATAAGGTGTCGCCGCGTCCATTAATTATATAAAAATAATTCTGTTTACCCATAAGGGCGCTGATTTGGCCTTAAATATTTCAGGTGAGTGCTAATGCATATAAAAGCTTTACAACCATGCAAAAATATCAATTTTGAAAAATTGTGAGGGCGCACTATTTTTCAAATGTGCCAGTGTCCCTTTAACCATGGCAATTGTATGAAGTCACTTACATTGTTCTGATGGTCCTTCTGATTTGTAGCTATCATAAAACCTCCATCATCCAAAAATATAGCAATGTAGATTCTGTAAATAGACAACCAAAATCATCATAAGACAACCCACCATAATCACAGCCAAATTCCTTATGTTGTTGTGTGCCATAGTTCTAAAAGTGTACTCCAAGTGTACCCATAGTGTACCCACAGAGTATCCACTCCCACTTACAACTCTGCTAATCTACTGCAGCATTGATGTGGGCATTTTTATTCCAACTTTTGCCCTCGATTTCAGTTTCGTGCTTAAATTTTAGTTCTCAGACCTGCATGTGTTCAACATCTCAAGTCATTTCCTATAATCCGAGTTTCATGAAAAAATCATGTCCTATAAGCCCCCATGTTTGGAAATCAAGGCTGTAGGCCTACATACATCCATAAGCTTCAAAAAGGTTCAGTGCACCCTGGCATTATTAGCCACATTATTTCAAATCACCTCTTGGCCTCACTCTTAACATATTATACACATTTAGGATCTGGCTGTATTCTGTAATGCAGAAATTTTTCACGGCGCTTTTATTTTCGCGAATTTCCGCTAATAGATCTACAACCGCCAAAATAAAACTCACGAAAATAATGTACTTCCAAGAATGCTCAAAAAATGGTAAACACAAACATGTACTGTAAACACATCTGACTTTTGTGGTGGCTTCAACAGCTTGCAAACATTGCCCAATATACACCTACTACTATACATTTTTTGTCATTTTATGTAACAAACTTGAGATTGAGAAATTGAAAAAGAAAACCCAATGAAGACATAGCAAATATTGCCGCGGCTGCGGTAAAAACATATGCACCTAACTCCCCGTCACCTAATGAAATCTATTTTCCTTTTGACCCATTACCTTTTGACATGTTTTTCACTTACGGGTTACTGTAGTTTAAGATTGTTTGATCCTCTGACCCGCATTTGGACTTCTTATAACTTCATGGTAAACACTGGAATCTGTATTTACTTAGTAACTCAATCGGAGGACACAATCATCTTTCGGGAAAATCGGCTAGAGGTCCGGAAGTGCACTGCGATGATTGATTCTTAGACCGTGACTAAAATAACCGGAGAAATGACCGACAAAAGAGACCGCGGGTCTGGAAGAAAATCGGGGCATGGACATGGTGTTTATCCCCCGGAATTTAGACCTTCGATCGGTAGATCCGCCACAGAAAACGGGGTTGCAGCATAAAAAAGATGATATAGTAAGAACTTTAAAAAGATATAATAAATGAAAGCACTATCAGGGAGATGAAATTTGTTATATTTGGGTCAACTAATAAGTTTAATGAGCATTTCCTGTTAACAAATTTTGACGATCGCGAAAATAAAAACTCACAAAATGTCGGCATTTGGCAAATTCGCGAAAATAACAGTACGCGAAAATATTGACTTATACAGTATTTATTTACATTTGTACATATATTGCATTACTTAAAGATGAAAAGACTTAATTGAGTCAGAATTTCAATTGCATGACTTTCAGTATTAACACACACACACAGATTCTGTTTTATACAGTAGAGTTGTTTTATTTATGTAGAGTTACATTTTCAATGAAAAAATTACCATTTAAAAGATTCAAAATTTATTTTCATTCATACATAAAAATACATATAAACATTATTCACATACAATGAATGAGGAAAATGCTCAAAAGGCCTAAAAGGCCTGAAACGAGCATCACCTGAAATTAACATGTTGCCTACAAAACAATAGACGCATACATCATGGTTAACACATACAAACACAATACAACGTCAAACCAGGAGCCAGTTAATAAAAAAATTATGCAAAGACAACATCAAATGTGATGCCAAATGTGACGCATAAAAATTGGTAGTCCGAAGGTAACGATCCAAACAATAACTAAACATAATTTGACAAAAGTTGATTTTTAAGTTTTTGTACTTGTGGAATTTTGTACTTATGGAATTAGGCCTAATTCCAATGAAATGGAAATCCATGGATCAACTACAATGGTCTACTGCAAATTGTATGAAAAAAATACATCGGTCCTCGGACCGCTTGTGCGCCTGCCGTCCGCGGTTAGTGACTGATAGGCCTAACATGACTTTTGACCTTGATATGTACCTTTGACCTCATCACAATGAGGGATCCTATTTTCAACCTATGATTCAGTTTGGTTCCAATTGAACTTCAACTTTTTTCAAATGAGGTCAATTTTACATTTTCAGCCTATTTTACAACTTGACCTCACATGACCTTTGACCTTGGCATGTGACCTTCGACCTCATCAACAAGTGGGGGATGCCATGTTGCACCTGTGACCCAAGTTTGGTTTAAATCCATCAAAGTATGAGGATATTACAGGCAAATGTTAACCCTTTTTCACAACAGACATCAACAACAACAACAAACATCAACAACAGACTACAGTGGACAAAGTGATCCCTATGTGTCTTCCTGCCTTAGGGCAGGCGACACAAAAACTTGATTTTATAAATCAATACAATTGACCACGCTACATGCACGGCTTCTCCAGCTTACTTACCTCATCCTCACAAGAAAGTTTTACATCCCGTCCGTTAAATCCCTACAGGAAAATCACACAAGAATTACGAGGTGCCTAATTAAAGGTCCATGGCCTGATCGCTTATAGCCTCGTCCCCAGAACCCCAGAATTTACCTGGAAGTGTTTGAAATTTTGGTATCAGAAGAAAGCTACCATTTTTCTCATTTACCCTGTGAAATCTTAGGGCTAAAGGATGGTTGGTTTGGAATTTATGAGCGAAAATGTACTCCGTTTTGGTCGACCAATATTAATTTTACACAGTACTCTATGGGCTCACAAAATCATGTTTCTAGCTCTCACACCAAAACGGATTGAAATATTGGCGAGAAACTTTACAGATGGGGTTTTTGGGTGAAGGTCATTCTATCAAGATGAAAACTTTAAGTACTTAAATCGGACCATCCCTCTTTAAGACGATCCCACAACTGTTAGCCCTGAAGCTAGCACACATTTGTAACACATCTCAAGTACAAAAGGTTTGAGTGATTAAATATGTAGACAGCCTGACAGGAACCCCTGAAACGCGATTCTTAAGTGCCGCAAGTGGTGCCTTAAGAGAGGGGGGGGGGGCCAAGACAAAGATTGTACAGGGGTCAAATTTTTAAATTGATCCAATCATGTTGACAAGTATACCATATTATGTGTCAAACCATAAGGATTCAGAAAAGCTATACTTTGCAATATGTACAGCCTAAAGTTTCAGAGTTAGAGGCTTAAAACAGCAAAAATCAATAAAAAGGGTCAATCTCAGTGTACAGGGGTCAAATTTTGAAATTGCTCCAATTTGGATAAAAATGGTGCAAATTATTGGTGGAGCTCATGGGATTAAAATAAGGAATAGTTTTGAGTGTCTCAAATGCTTGCTTAAGAAAGTAGGGGGGTAAGTAGATCAAGCCCCGTTGAATGCAATGGATGTTGACCTTCTGTGCCCCCTACATCGGAAACCAGAGGGTGTTTTGAATCAATCCCATGATGCATAGCAATGTCCCTATACTGTACTCTACCAAACACATGTCAGTACTTAGGGATAAAAAGTACTCCAAAAGTTTAAGAACCACAAGAATTTCATAATCATGCAAAAAATTCCCTAAGTACTAATGCTTTGTGGGCTAAAATAAGTGTTAAAGTCAGGGTTTTTATGTGTTAAGAATAGGATTTTTATGTGATCACATGACCCTATTGAGGTGATAATTCCCAAAACTGGTGCATTGTGGGATTGACTCAAAACACCCTCTGATCGGAAAACTAAGCATTTAAGAAAGTTAAAACTATTCCTTATTTCAATCCTCTGAACTCCACCAATAATTTGCACCATTTTTTATCCAAATCGGAGCAACTTTAAAATTTGACCCCTGTACAACTGAAATTGACCATTATTATTGATTTTGCTGTTTTAGCCTATAACTCTGAAGTATAACTCTGAAACTTTAGGCTGTACATATTACAAACTATACCTTTTCTGAATCCTTATGGTTAGACACATAACATGGTGTGCTTTTCAACATGATTGGATCAATTTAAAAATTTGACCCCTGTACAAACTTTGTTTTGGTCCCCTCTCCTTAAGGCACCATTTGCAGCACTTAAGAATCATGTTTCAGGGGTCCCTGTCAGTCTGTCAACATATTTAATCACTCAAACCTTTTGTACTTGAGATGTGTTACAAATGTGTGCTAGCTCCCCGGGTTATGTGTTTAATCACATTTTATTGAACATATGCTAATGAGCTCATTAATATATATATATCTAAAAGTATAGAGCACATGACCTCATCATGTTCTACTACCATGCCACATGTGAAGTTCATTGACTGGATTAAAGGTCCATGGCCCGATCGCTAATAGCCTCGTTCCCAGGGACCCCAAATTTCACTGGAAGTGGTCCACATTTTGGTATCAGAAGAAAGCTTCTTTTTTTCTCATTTACCCTGTGAAATCTTAGGGCTAAAGGATGTTTAGTTTGGAAGTTATGAGCAAAAATATGCTCCATTTTGGTCAACCAATACTAATTTTACACAGCACTCTATAGGGCTTACAAAATTACGTTTTTAGGTCTCACATCAAAACGGATTGAAATATCGGCACAAAAATTTACAGATGGAGTTTTGGGGTGAAGTCCACTCTATCAAGATGAAAACTACCTTCATCACGTAAAATTCGGGCCATCCCCCTTTAATGTTGTAGATATCCAGACAGGCATCCGGCATCTATAATGTCACAATCGCATACCCTCCAACAGGGACATCTTGTGGTGGCAAAAGGACAGAAATCACTGATTGAAAATATTCACTACAACCACAGTGGTATCCCCTCTTTCAGGGGCATAACTAGACCTCTAGCCAAGGGTTGGCAAGGACGTTTAGATTTCTCCCTGGCCTGAAGCTTGCCCCTCTTTTTTCTCCCTTGCCTTCAAAATTTCTCCCCAAATTTTTCCAAGAGTGGGCGAGTCATCCACTTCACCCACCCCTAGTTAAGCCACTGCCCTCTTTATCAATCTAGAGTACATGATTTACATCTCCATCACCATGATTTAGTTGACAGGGTTGATAACGTCATCTATACTTAGAGGATGAGAATTTCATGTTAACTTGAGAAATTTATTTTGTCAATTTTGTGAGGTGCGTAGATTCACCAAATTAAATTACTACAAATTTTTGTGTGAAGATACTGGCACAAACTATTGGATTAACAAAATTAATTAATGTGAAAATGGGGAGTGGTTGACAATTTAAACAAAAAAAAAACACAAACAAATATCCATGAAAAGAACTTGTATTAGCATATATGAGGGTGGAGTCTTGTTCCCGAGTCCAAGTATGTCCCAAGTACTATTTGCAGCATATTTATAAACACAGTTCCTAACTGCTGCTGCTAACCATATTTAGGTAAGCTGTGAGACACTGTTTGTAATACAGATGTTATGATACAGTTCACAAACATATATACCCAAACTACCATGCAAAGTATTGTCATGTTATTCAACACAAGCAAAACAAAAATACAATATATCAATCAGTCTATAAATATTAGAGATTAGCTACTGCTTACAATTGAGAGAGAGAGAGAGAGAGAGAGAGAGAGAGAGAGAGAGAGAGAAAAGAGAGAGGAGGGGAAGGGGAGAGGAAAAGGAGAGGGAAAGAGGGGGAGGTAGGAGGGAAAGAGGGGGAGGTAGAAGGGAAGGAAAAGGCAAGAGAGAGGAAAGGGAGAGGGGATAGAAAGGAGGGAAGAGGCAAAAGAGGAAAGGATAAGGGAAGGTTAGGAGGGAGAGAGAGAAAGGAGAGGGATGGGATAGAGACAGTGAGAAAGAAAGAGCAAGGGAAGGGGTTGAAGGAAGACTTTTATGCATTTATATCAATCGCAGTACTAGATATATCACCATGCCACTTTTAAGAACATTTGTATCAATCAAGCCTCAAACACCAAATGAAGCATATACATATTTAATATACACCTGAAGGATATGGGATCCAGATAATGAAACATCCTTACTGTACTTCGTCCGGCCTGAACTAAGGAGTGATGTCATAGCTTAAGCGCAGCTATTATGCATGCGTGTCATGCACGCCGACTTTGTACGCTCGCGATTCCACCTGCGACTTACTACGATTCGCACCTTTAAAACTATGTGAAAGCTATGACGTCACTCCTTAGTTCATGCCGGACGGAGTATATACCCTATACACCAGAACTGTACAAATAATGTACATTGTACCATTCCTGTTACAACTCTATTGTTTCCTAATAATTAAAGGGTGACTCAGAGATTTCCCGAGGAGGGCGCCCTCAATTTTCAAACAAACATTTTTTGCACGTACATAATGCTTGTCCACTGTGTGAAATTACTAAGCTCAAATCGATGTCCATCACATAGAAAATCTCAACTTTTTTTTTATAAACTTCCTGATCCAGAATTTTTATACACAGTATCCTATGGCACTGTTCTACTGTACATAATGTTTACTGCATGAAAACAACAAAAAATGTGATTCATCTACAACTTTGCAAATTAGGCGACTACCTTTAGTTCCAGTTGACTATTTATAATTACTATGCAAATAATTGTATTTAAAAATCTCTGAGTCAGCCTTTAAAGGTGCTTGTTCTGATTGTCTTTGGCCCCCTGACCTACTTGGAAGTAGTATAAATTTTGATATCAGGTGAAAGGCTGTACTTTTCCCACTGTTGTCTTTAAATTTAAACCTTTAAACCCATTTCTTCCAAGGATAGAGACAAAAAACTGCCATTTTAATGTTTAACCATCAATATTAGCACAGTAGTGAATAGGGTCTTACAATATGCATTATAGTTTTTACCCACAATACTTATGAAGAGAACACGAAGCACATAAATCAGAACAAGTACTTTTAACCAAAAACTGTTCATGCACAGGGCTCCAAATAAGACCAGCCTATTGGCTTTTTTGTACCACATACTGTCAATGTCAATAGAAAGTGAAAGAAACCCCAGATTAAGATAGATCCTTTTAAATCGTGTACTGGATCATGGAACTTCAGATTCCCCCAAGAGCTAAATCAACTTAGATAATTCCAATTTTTTAACCTTTTGCTCCCTAAATTCTCGCACAGCAGTATTGCTGAGTTGGAGGTGAATCTGGCCTCCCCTGTTTTGCGGGGACAACCCGGATGGATTTGCAACTGTGATTAAACTACTATATAACTAATATTTCAGCTATTTTGAGCTACTGTTCATGCATATTTACACGAATCCGACTATGATCGCCCCGACGCCGTGGGCGGCGCACTCACCTCCGCCATGACTGGGGGCCATCCTTTTGCACTTTCGGTATACAACGAGTTTACGTTGTACGTTGTTTACCACAAAGAAGCGATAAATTTGATCAGTTCTGATGGCAACAATCCAACACTATTTCAATGTTATCCATTTGTATATCATCATGGCGGCTTCAGGAAAAAATTTTAAAATTTCTGGGCTGCAAAATAGCGGGATATAAAAAAGTTACAAAAATGGAAACGAACTGCGTGTGAAAGTCACTCGCCAAATAGGCAAGACACATGAAGAATGTGAAGGTCTGAGCCCGTACCAGATATCGCGTTCCCAATGGAAAAACCACCGAATCTGCCAAGCTTCTTTTTTAGGATATTATGGTTTCATTTAGTTTGTCTAATACGATGTTGTTTTCACAAAAGTCCATTTTAAAACATAGTTTTTAATTTAGTTCCACAGTCACGTACACGTACCTCAATACATGTAGTGTACAGTTAAAAACCAAAAACAATATCGTATCCATTTTAAGTCTAAAATACCAACATTGTAACTCGCCGGTCATTTAACGTGTATGTATGTCTAGGCGTATCACATTCCATGCACAAATGAGGACTAATTTTGTTTAGATTCTCCGAAAACGATCAATGGGCACGGAAAGCGTCCTGTCTAAAAAACAACCCGCCTCAGACGATGTCACGTTTTTCAGCAAAGACGACGGTCTTTGGGAAATATTCAATTTTCACGTACAAGGAATATATCAACATTTCTGTTGTTACCTTTTTGTCTGGATCGTTTAAATTTTACGAAACATGGATTTTTTTTCACACGGTGTTATTACCAATTTTAACAGGTTATTTGACCGTTCATTTCCAGTCACGCAACGTGGGCGAAAAAACCTTCAATTTTTACAACAACAATAAGACACTAAGCCTGGAATTCCAGTTAGTTTAGGCCAGTCCCATGACATCATCCATTCCATAAATCAATGGAAATAAACGGTGAAAATTGAAAAAGGTGTGAAAATTGTTAAATAGCCGAAAAAGGTATATGCGGCATGCCTTTGTGTATGTGTGTTGGTAGCCAGATGCCCCCCAGCATTGGCGGCGACGTTAGAGGGTGGTCCTTTCGGCTCCCCGGCGGATTCGTGGTTAACCAGAGCAGCAATGCTGCAGGGATTTAATGCGTATTTTCAAGCTAATTTTTCTAATATAAAAAAATAGCTTCCTCGTGCTCCTACCTGACGCACCCGACCCCTCCCAATGAATGGCACCATAATGTGACACGAGGTCACAAGGTCACATGAAGTCACAAAGATCACCTCACCCCGCCACCCCCCAAATCCACCTTACCCTGCAAACCCACCCTGACTCTCCAACCCCTGACGACCCCACACCCTCCCGACGCCAATTCACCACCTCCCCACACCCTAACTTCCCAAAAACCCCACCCTGGTCCCTCCTAAACACCCCACCTCACTTCCAATCCCCACCTCCCCCCCAATACACCCACCCTTTTCCTCCAAACACCTCACCCTTCCTCCTCACTAACACCCCAGCCTTCTCCATGACATGGGGTCTGAGGTCAATGGGGTCACCGAGGTCAATGGGGTTCACCGAGTGGTCACATGGGGCTCACCCAAAGGCACATGGGGTTCACCAGGTCAGATGGGGTCCCCAAGGTCGCATGGGCTCACCAAGCGTCACATGAGGTCATAGGGTCACATGAGGCACCATGGTCACATGAGGTCAATTCACCAATCCCCT
The DNA here is from genome assembly GCA_023653785.1 of Ophioderma brevispina. Classification (NCBI taxonomy): domain Eukaryota; kingdom Metazoa; phylum Echinodermata; class Ophiuroidea; order Amphilepidida; family Ophiodermatidae; genus Ophioderma; species Ophioderma brevispina. The sequence goes on from JAMKCH010062192.1 coordinate 131,910, forward strand.
ACCTGATGCCCCGATCCGCTCCTGCCTGATGCACGACCGACCCCTCCCAATGAATGCACAAGGTGACTGAGGTTACCAAGGTCACATAAGGTCACAAAGATCAAAAACTCCCTCCCCGATGCACCCTCCCCAACTATCTACCATTCCCCCTCCAATTGCACCGTACACTTCCCCAATTGCACCCCACCCTGACCCCTCACCGCGCAAATGACCCCTCACCGAAGCCACCCAACCCCTCCCGACGCCATCCACCACCTCCCAACACCCTAACCTTCCCCAAACCCACCCTGTTCCCTCCGAAAACACCACACCCTTCACTTCCCCTCCCCACACTTTCCCACAAAACCACCCCACCCGTCCTCCCCTTCACCAAGTTGGACATGCGAGTCAACTGAGGAAATGGATCACCCGAGGTCACATGGATCACCAAGGTAACCTGGGGTCACCAAGGTCACATGGGGTCACCAAGCGTCACAATGGGGTCACCAGGGTGACTGGGGGTCACCAAGGTGACATGGGTCACCAAGGTCACGTGGGGTCACCAAAGTCACATGGGGTCACCAAGGTCACATGGGGTCCCAAGGTCCAATGGGGTCACCGAGGTCACATGGGTACACCAAAGTCACATGAGGTCAACCAAGGTCACATGAGGTCATCAACCCACCAATCCCCTACCTGATGCACCCGACCCGCTCCTCCTGATTTGCACCCGACACGCTCCTGCCTGATGCACCCGACCCATCCCCAATGAATGGCACAAAGGTGACAGGTCACAAAGATCACCTTACCCCCTCCCGATGCACCTCCCAACTACCTGATGCACCCTCCCAACTATCTACACCCCTCCCCATTGCCACACCTTACCCTTTCCACCTCCCAATGCACCCCACCGACCCCTCACCTACCACTCTCGACGCAATCCACCTCCCAACACCCCAACTTCCCCCAAAACCCCACTTTCCTCACTAAACACCCCACCTTCATTCCCCTCCCCCAACCACCCCACCTTCTCCTCCCCAACACTCCACAGCACCTTCTTCCTCCCTAACACCCAGCCTTCCCCCTCCATATTGATTCACAACAAGATGTATGGCAATTGTCGTTTTCATTTGTAGTAAAGGGAATTTAGCCTATCCGATGTATTGTTTAATCGATACAGCAATTCTGCATATGTTTAATTAGCTCATTTGCATTCCTAAGCCAACCATTGTATCACAATTGTGAATGGCGAAGAAGATGCGCACCATAACGGGTTTGCATGCAGTGAAAATTTTGCATATCGAATGAACTGTTTCAAAAATATAGTGATTACGAGATTTTTGCATTTAGTAATAGCTCATTCTATGCAATTCGCCTCCGAACCGAAATACGCCAAAGTCTAATCAGGTGGAAAACTCTTTAATCCGCTTCTTTCCGACAAGTTACATCATTAACGCCTGATGGAACTCCAGATAAGATTTACACAAGCTTTGCGGGAAAGGGTAACATTTTGACCTGACATGAGGGTCAAAAGGTAACCTGAGGTCACCAATTTGGTCGCAAGGAGTCACCAACATGTCATCCCACCGGCCCCCTCCTTTGTACCAAGTTTACATCATCGTAGCCCTTACGGAACTTGGCATGTAATATACTATCTAGTACTAAAGACTGCTGAATAAGATATTTCCCGATGAGGGTTGTACTCAATTTTCAACAATGCGTTTGCATATTCATAATGCTGTCCCATTACTAAGTAATCACTTTCTGATTGTACATACAACATTCATTAATTGCATGTATATAGACGAAAATATTCAGTAGCAATGTTTCGTTGTCTATTATTTATTAAATGCCAAGATTAAAGAAGTAGCTTGTCCATTTTACGCCTATAAATTATAATCTCGCGTACCCGATGCCCCAAAAAAAAGCAAAAATGACTACGGAACATCATGACCATACAAAACTGAAGTAATTCCTATATAAACAGTGTTAGCAAAACACGTGCAAGCAGGGGCGCCATGGCGGGAAAGAAAAAAGTGGGGAATTTGCGGAAGCTCCTTCCCGGGGGGAAGGAATGTGCATCTCGCGGGGGAAAGAGGGGGGAGAAAGAAAAAATAAATGAGGAGAGAAAGAAAATAACATAAAATGGAAGAACATTTGAGTACGAGTGTTTTTTCTCCCAAAATTAAGGTGCGAAAATAAATATAACATAAATGACATTCCCGAAACCGAAATGTCGCGTGGTTCCAATTTCACTGATGATTTAAAAAAACGGTCTGGGAAATTCCCAAAAGCCAGTCAAGCTTTCAATATATGATCTTTCGATGACGCTTTTCAGCTCATGACCAAACCCAAAGGTAATCACGTCACCCACCTATAATTTCTGATCACAAATTTGCAATACCGGTGAAATATTCTAAACTGAGTTCCCTAAAACATTTGTTTTGTGTCCAAATACCACGTTGGGGCCATTGCCGTCGGGTGTTCGCCGTCGGCCATTTTGTACAGCCTTTTCAAGCATAAAATGACCGTATTTTAGCAATAAAATCCATGATGTGATTTATTTCGATTTCAAATCTATGTTAGTCACTTTCTAAAACGATTTTGTTTGAAAATAAATTCCGACCGTTAAAGGTGCAACGAGAGAGTTCATGCGGCATCTCAAAATATTATGTCAAAATAGTAATTTATGTAGATTAGACATTCAATAGATTTCTTACCTTGTATTTAGCTACAGACATGGCTAAAAGAGAGAAAAAGGCAGGGCAATTCTGATTGCGTATATTTCAATGTTAAAACATAGGCTGAATTAGTATTTGCTCCTATACGAATGAGAAATTCAAATTTTTTAATTTTGTACCAAAGAAGAAAAATTCTTAGCCTAATCCTTTCCGATGGGGACATTTTTGATGGAAAAGCTTTAATCAGAGCAAAAATCAGTTACTTTCGTTTGTTTGTTTTTAGGACACCCGATATGTGAAATCTTGTTGCACCTTTAATTACCGTTGTTTATTTTGTTTACTTGCAATTAACATATGAAATGGAAGATATGTTAACTTTGTTGGTTTGGTTTGATCCATTTTAATTCATGGGGGCGAGGTAATGTCCACATGCATGGTCCGATCCCGGCCATATGAACTGATGTAATTTGTATTGTTTTAAATAGAGCAGGAGCAGAATATCAAAGGGTCCTTATTTAGGGAGTACGTTCATGCCCGACTACAACTAAGGATTGACAAATGTAGTAGTTAGTAGACCCTCTTACATCAAGGCAAGGTAGTTAGTGGTGTCAAATCGTGGTGTCACTTTTCAATAGGGGCCATTAAGTTTACAGGGGTGTCAAACTTTTTTTTAAATTACTCCAATCATAGTGAAATGTATTGCCATATTGTCCGTCCAGTCACAAGGTTTCCAAAATGTTATAGTTTGGTTTGGAGAGTTATTTGGGTAAAAAATGGCTAAAAGTGCAAAAAAAAAGGTCAAACTCCTTTGTACAGGGGTCAACATTGAAAGTTACTCTGATTATATTTTAAGTGCTTGCAAATTATTGCCTAGGAATGAGGACTCCCAAAAGTAAGTTTTGATATGTAAATTTACTAACGAGATGAAAAGGTCAAGAAAGAATGGTCAATGTAATGGATTATGTTGCCCCATAATGGACCATTTGGTCCCATAGCATAATAAACATGATTAATGTAAAACTATCCGTATTTTGACACATTACGCTCGGGATTAAGCTAGATGAACAATTTGTTTCATTTTTGCCAAAATTGACCAACTTCTGATTTTGACCCCTGTACAATGGAAATTACCTTTTTTGCACGTGTAACCATTTTTACCGAATAACTCTAACACAATGGTCAAGATGGTACACACTAGATCCTTTTTGAATCCTTATGATTTTACAGGGACATATTGGCATACATTTCAACATAAATTTGGAGTAATTTAAAAGTTTGACCCCTGTGAACTTAAAATTAGCCCTATTGAAAAAGTGACCCACAAATTTTTGTTTGACCCCACTAACTATCTTGCATGATGTCGAGGGTCCATACTAACTACCCAAGTTGTCAAAGCGGAGATTGTTTGACAATGAACGATGATTTTTGACCCAGTCCTTGCTCCCGCTCTAAAATAATATTTGAAAAGCAGAAGTACTCGAAAAAATACACATAAAAAGAAAATATGAATAAGTGATTTCTGTCGATTGTGTTTTTTATTCACGGATTGAAGGGGATCATAAGGGGTTCAACTGAGCTGAGAGAGAACTGTACGGTAACCCGGCCATGCGCATCACTTTGTCAACAAAAATTTTAGACTGGCGAATAATATGTGCGGGCCAAGATCGTTGACTGGGAGTCTGGACGGGGAAGCAACTCGACTGAACATCACCTTGAGCTTTGTGGAAATGGTGCAAGTGGACATTCCTAGCTGGTCTGTCGACGTTGTGTACGATTGATAGCTTTCATTTTTGTCGTTCTTTATTCATGAAACGGGTAAAGTAAAACTTGTAAAGGATATTGTCTAATAATACTTTTTTCTGATTAATATAGAACGGTTTGGGAGTAAAAGTCAGTAAACCATAAACCTTAGCTGATATTTGGACTTGCCCGAACAACACTCTCCTGTAAGTGCAAAAGAAGTCCGAGAGAAAATGAGCACAAAGGCTCAACTTACGTAATCCTGCTTATATTTGTTCAAATTGATCAAAATTATGTGGTGTAAATGTCCGCTTTTTATAGGTAGGGCTAATCCACTTGCTGAGATTTCTTCAGATTGCCGCTTACACAAGCTATACAGTTTAATCTCGCACAAATAACAATGAATAAGTACTATTTAGATTAAATACTCGATGGGAGATCAATTTGTCTCTCATAAAAATTATGTTGGGATTTTCTTTTTCAACACTGTTTCCAATGCTTGGAACTTACGCTGTGTGTGTATCATAGCCAACATGGGGGGGGGGGGGGTGTAAAAGAAAGACACAAGGCTGCGTGTCAACGGTCCCTTAATCCCTCAAGGGAACCCTGATTAAATCCCAATGAGTGTAAACATGATATAGACTCCCTGTGTAAACAGTGATGATTCATGATATTTAATTAGCACTATCTCTCATGCCTAACTTTTTAATCTGGGACTCTTTACTGGTCAAAACTTTGATATTTTGGCGGGCTTGTTAATCATGATTATGTCATTAAAGTGACTATACATATACTGATAAACTATATACACAACACAGCATTTTTGGCCATCACAGAGGCAGAATTTTATTAGGAACACAGTAAGTTGCATGGTGGCAGGCAGAGAACTAGCCCAGGCCGGGGTTGTAAGGTAGATCTTTAGCGACGCTCATACAGGCCCATTCATAACACAACAACACACGCGAGCTCAAGGAACCCCCCAAATCCCTAAATCCAACCATGCTCCCACGTAACTCAGGTACTAGATTCGATAACAACACCGCCCTCTCGAATCTCATATGACGAAGTATCGGACACACCTGCGAATTTTATACACTGAAATCAACTCCCGCACAAACACCTCCAAATGACATTTACACCACCAACTTTCAAAATCCATTTCCATGCGTTTCATCATAAGATCACAGCTTGCACAACTGTAATTTTCAGAGCAATCAAGTAAGCCATAAAAAACTAGTAGGGCTTAAACAGCGGCAAATTCTTCCACGCGATGGAAAGGCTCTATTAATACAATTAATAGACCAAAAAACAGTATTGTTAGGGCAACTAGAAGGAAAAAGACAGATTAGAGACCAACAATAATAATAAAATTGAGTATTAAAGTTTCGAATCTAAAGTAGAATTCTAGGTGGCATAAGAGTTTAAGTCCTTAGATGCAGGTCCTGCATCAAAAGAGGCTCCAAAGGGTACTGCTTGACTGAGGTTAGAATACAATTGGACTGCTGTAGTAGGGATTACACAGAGGGTGTTTTGAAAATCCAATCCCATAATAAATTGCAATCTGACTATACTGCACTGTACAAAACAACTTGGCGTACTTGGGGATAAAAGTGTTCAAGAAGTTATGAGGACCACAAAACCTTTCATGATCAAGCTAAAAATTCCTAAGTACGCAACACTGGGGGCTAAAATGAGTGTAAAAGTCAGGTTTTTTATTTGTTAAACTATGATTTTGGTGGGATCACATTACGTTCTATTGAGGTGAAATTTCCCAAAAACTGGTGCATTGTGGGATTGACTCAAAACCCCCTCTGGGGATTACATAAGTAGTATCTACTGTGTACACGACATACCATTCATACTTCAAGTTATTTTGGTGCACAAGACCACTAGACCAAGATCGCCTCATGAGCATCAAGTTTGGGATCGAGCTAGGGCCCAAACTATTTTGGAATAGACTACATAGCAGGTAGGTGTTATAAGTTGCAACTTGTCCATTTCTCTTTCGCCCAATTCTTACTTTGCCCAACCCACCACCTTCACACAAACCTACCCCTAACCCCACTCCCACCCCATATTCTATTCTAACCTAATAGTAGAAAAAAGTCAAATGGACCAAATAGAAAGCCCCAAACAAAATCCCAATTTACTGTGGTTCTAGTACATCACTATAGCCTAAAATCGTTCAGTTAGGGCCCATGGTAGAAGATTCAGAAACAGTAAGCGATTCCATTTGGAAACCCACACTATATTTCTGCAAGAAACTTAACTAAAACATTCATGGGTTGTGTATTTCAAATGGAAGTTACCCAAACGGATCTTGCATTTGGACATACCTCCCCTGTGGAAGTCTTGCACAGAGGGGCGTGGATTCAAATGAGGTTACCAATGGGCTATTCCATTATCAAATATCTCATATTCCACCATGGAGACTTCACCTGAGCTTTCTACAGTGTGGTCCAGATTTCAGATGGAATAGGCCCATTGGGTAATCTGTTATCTACAGCATCACAAAAGGCGGGATTGAGATTATAAGAACGTACTGGTATATGACAGTCAAGGAAATCCTACATTTTAATGTTATCTCAGTATAGATTATTATAGTATCAGAGATTCCTTTGGATTAAAGACATTTGCATCTGTCATGAATGGACTGAATCTTCCGAAGGTATCTGCCAGAAGCGATAAAGCAGAATTTGAGCAATAATAAGGAGTTTTAAGTTTATCTACTGACACTGTCAATCGAGTCACAAAACATGAATATCTATTGCCTAGGTCATGTCATTTTGACAATTGCTAGATCATTCCACATTTTTGTCTTCCTTTCTATCTATTACAATTCTCATTTTAATACTTGCGAAATATGTGATATCCAGACATACACGTCAATATTGGGTATTATTATTTATATCAGGCTTCGAAGTGGTTCAAAGAAATCTTTGTATTTTACATTTGTGGTAAAAGTCCTTCGATTCAATATGGCTTGATCATGACTAATCAAGACTCGCGAGTTGATCTACAACACTGTCAATGTAAGGTTTGGTTTGAGTCAGCCTGATATTTAAATAATAATAATATTGAATGGCTTTTTTCTTATGATACAAGAATATATTGCACTCGCTAGAAAAATATTCTTGTGTCATACTCAAAGCCATTCAATATTATATAAATATTTTGACCAGATCCTTGGCACTAATGTTGTATACAAACTTAACCAAGAAGAGGGGTCTCACATTTTGGGGTCATTTTTTTATATACTAAAATAGGGGGTCATAACAAAACATCGGTGGTGTATATGGTGCAAAAAAAGAAAAGAAATATAAGTTTCTATAAAAATGGGTTTCAAAGCAATACCAATTTATACCAATTAAACTTTTGTTTGATTTCAAAGTAACTGCATAGAAATTGAAGTTAATTGTAGAATGATTTGAACCTCACTAAGGCTGTAGTCATGCAACTTAAGGCTGCAACCTAGACAAAATATACTCAATAATTCTGATTAAGCACCCTTTAAACTATAGAAAAACATCTTCAGACCTCGTTACTCAAACATCAAGAACAGAATCCTCACTTATAACCCTACTAAAAATTTAACTTAACTGATTCAAGTTTCAGTCTAAAATATTCATGACTAAGTTGATTGATTCAAGTTAGCCTTTGTATCGGTTTGTGGCTGCGGCCTTGTCTGCGACACTAGAGTGATTACTGATGCATTGCCTGACATGATATAGCCTTAGCACAAACAATGCATTGGCCTATACATAGAAAAAGTGGGGTCAACTTAAGGTCAAAATTAAACATGACATTTTATGTTGAACAATAATGATCCAATTAGAAAAACAAATATACAAGAATTTATGAGAATACTGTTACTTCATTTATCAAAGATGTGTTAGCTTTATCTTCTTTACCTTTGTAGTGTGTCCAATCCACATCTGATTGAAATTTTTGGGGTCAAATACTACTGCTAGCACTGTGAATAATAATAATAATATCAAAATTTGTTTGAAAAGTACACAATCACCATTGCACTGCTTAGCTGTTGAGCAGTCTTGTCACTGCACATATATTGCATTATTTTTCAGTCAAATACTTGAATAAAGCCCTAATTATAAAAATACAGTGTTCTCTGAATGCATGTGTCATCTGCCGTTGTGGTTTGTAAATGGGAACAAAGGTCACCAACTTGTGAGACACTACCTAAGGACCATTGTCTCAAGTGTCAATAGTGTCAAATTAACATATGTGGATACACCAAGCAATTTCATAATTCTGACCATTTTGGGGCCAAGAGCTCTGATGACCTCTAGATGACCTCTGATCCACTCTTAAGAAGGGCAACTTTACATATAAGTTCCATGAAAATGTGCATGTGGAAATAGTGGGTAATTATGTTTATGGTTAACATTTTGACCAAAGGCAGGCAAACACAAGCTATCAAAGCAATCCTTATGTGCCCTCTTGCAGACGACACAACAATACATTATTTCCCAGAATGCATGTGTTGTCCGCCATCGCAGTTTGCAAATGGTGATATAAATGTAAAGAAAATTGACCACTGGATGACCTCGACCCATCATGATCTAATTTAGACTTTTTACATTTACCTGAAATACAAAACTTTTTCACCAAGTTTCAGCTCAATTGGACAAACTTGAAAAAATATGCAAATGAGCTTATTACCATAATGATGAAATATAAATACAAATAAGGTCAATTTGGAAGCTGACTATTCTTACCTGCTGGTGTGATTTCCTTTGCACCTTCCATTTTCAGTGCTTTACTAGCTGTAATTTCAGACAAAAATGTCTCATTCACATCCAATTTTTTACCACCTGCAAAAAACAAAAGAAGAAATAATCCAATGTAACTTAAAAAATGCAAATTGATTGAGTCTCACATTGTTTTGACTTACTTCACAAGCCTTTAAATGTATATTGTAACAAAGTTACTCCTGCCTACCTTGAAGGGGATGGCCCCTGTATATTTTTTTCTTCTTGATTAAACAACCTTGACCCCCAAACCCCATCTGAAGTTTCACGCCCATATTTCAAAATGTGATATAAGCACTAAAAATACTGTTGCAAGTTGAAACCTGCAAATCCCCCAGGATTTTATGTATATGAAATTGTTTCAAATGTTGACTACACCCACCAAGATTCATGACCATACAATCATTTGAAGTTATTTGACATGGATGACCCCACATGACCATGAAATGACCTTCAAAATTTTCAGCACTGAATGTTGACCACACCCATGAAATTTCATGACCATCAAAGCATTTTGGGTAAACGTTTCATACAGAAGTCCCAAGTATGCAATAGCAATCCCTCATTTGCATACTTGGGACTTCTATATGAAAGTCTACTGCATTTTGAGTGATTTAACCTTAGATGACCCATATGACCTGGAAATGACCTTGAAATTTTTGGTATCAAATGTTGATTACACCCACCAGGTTTCATGACCATATAACCATGTGTAGTAATTTGAACTTGGATGACCCTGCATGACCTTGAAATGACCTTCGAAATTTTGGCAATGAATGTTGAGCAAACCCACCAAGTTTCATCGTCCTTCCAACGACCCCCCCCACCCCACCCCCACGTGTCCTTGAAATGATCTGCAAAATTTTTGACAATGAATGTTGCCCACACCCAGCAAGTTTCATTATCTTACCACAATGACAAACTAGCTCATTTGCATCAAAGAATGCCCTTTATTGGCCCATATGCCCTTTGACCCCAATATGATTCGCTCAACATGACCTCTCACCACAATTGGAGTACACCATATATAAACCTTGGGTCAGTGATTCTTCTGGTTAAGTTTGGCTGCAATTGGTATGAGCGTTTGGGCAGGAGATAACACAAAACTACCTAAAATGACAGAATGCCCTTTTAATTCACCCACATAACCTTTCACCCCAAATCTGTGTACACCTCATATGGGCCTTGGGTGAGTGCTTATATTGACCAAATTTGGTGATCGTAGCATTTAAACAAATGGATAAATTTTCAAAGAATGCTCCTTTAATCAGCCCACATGACCTCTCACAACAATCTAATTACACCACATTTGAACCATGGCCCAGTGGCTGTAATTGGCTCAAGCATTTGGGCAGGAGATACAAAAAAGTCAACCTATTCAAATTGGAACACACAAACAGACAGACACAGACTGACACACAAAGAAGGAATCTGCTGTTGCAATACCGGAGATAAAAATGGGGGAATAAGCCTAAAAGAATACTGTGCAAGACTAATATTGGTCAACCAAAATGGGACAAGCTCATAACATCCAAACCAAACAACTTTCAGCACTAAGATTTCACAGCGTAAAATGAGAAAAATAGAGCTTCTTCTGACACCAACATTTTGACCTCTTCCGGTGAAATTGGGGGTCCTTGGGATGAGCATATTAGTGATCGGGATGTGCCCCATTTGGTCGACCAATATCAATTTTACACAGTACTCTATGGGGCTTACAAAATCCCATTTTTAGCTCCCGCATCAAAACAGATTGAAATATCGACACGAAACTTTACAGATGGGGTTTTGGAGTGAATACCAATCTATCAAGATGAAAACTTCATATCCTTAAATCGGGCCATCCCCCTTTAACATGTAACATGCATACTACATTTGTTCTCAAATATTTGAAAATATTCACATCCACCACTGCATTGTGAAACTCACTGTTGTCACTATTGTAAGGCACAGAGAATACATAATCATTGCTGTAAAGTGCTCGTTGATAATAAGCCTGGTCCCAAGGATCTTGTATACCTGCCACCTCATCTTCAGTCCATTTCTCTGGGACTCTGTACGACAAAATCAAACAGGAATGCATGATTTTAAGGACACTGGGAGGATTTCTTCTGTAAGTTACATATGTAAAGAAGATATACTGGCTCAGGTACATGTAGGGATGTCCTAGTAGTTTCACGCTTTGTCCATTTGTCATGTATGGAGCCCGGATTATGGCTATGGGTGGAACATATCTCCTTTTACACCGGCATATGGCTGACGTATATAGGACACAATATATATATTGCTTTTACCTTCCTCGAGTTGGTGGTGTCAGTGTGATATGCAAAGATGCAGTATTTAAACGCGAGCATTGATTCAAAGCACTAGTGGGAATCACACCACTAAATAAACTAGGTGTAGCAGACGACGTCAGTGCCGAGACAGTGTTGGCGTCGCAAATATGGCCCTTTGCCTAAATGAAGAGTCAAAAAATGTTGATAAGTTGTGTCTTTAAATGTAATTTGAAATTAATCATAATGTGTGGACTAGTAACAAACCATTTGGGTGGTAAAGATTTTGTCTTTGCCATATTTGTATAATTTCTGAGGGTTTGGGGAAACTGCAATTTTAATTTCTAGTAACATTCAACTAGGCGTGGACGTTTTGAAAACGTGCAAATCTTTCGATGCTCTGTAGCTCAAAAAATCAGCCTTCATCATGTGACTTTTTCATTTTTGTTGAAGAGGTATGGTCCTAATTTTCCCAAAAAATCCAGTTTTGAAATAACCAGTCGCTTTATAGCCAAGAAATTGATGTTTGGTACACAAGTCTATGGGGAGTTATTTAGTGGTGTGATTCCTGTACAGATTTCATGCATCACATATAAATGGATATGGCCCAAGCCTTGTTTGAGTCGGGTCTCGATAAACTTGAATGTTGTCTGCAATGTGTAAGCATCGATCTATACTCTAGAGATCAATTTAAGTCGATTAAGAAGTTTGCAAGTAGATTTTCTGAGTTTTAGGTGCCAATATTGAGATCGAATCAGTTCCTAGCCTAGGCTTGATTACAGGTTTTTACTTATGACATGACTCACTATCGTAGCCATACTAGTGATCAAAATTTTGCAGCTATGCACTCTCGAATGTGTACAATGTGTACTCTATTCGTTTTCAAAATGCTCACATTCAAGAGGGGCAGGTCTATAGCCTAGGCATAGGTCTAGTATGTCATAGCATGTAGGCCTACATGTCTTTTTAAAAAAAATACTACTACGGGCACATTTCAGTAACATTCGGGGGGGGGGGGAGGTAACCCGCACTGGTGGGGTGCATCAAGCTGTATATAAGGCTTTCCAAGAAGAACTAGACCTCTAGTCTCAGATGATGTATCACGCATTTGCCATATGAATGATACGGGACTGTGCATGAATCCCGACATTTGCCTCATGAGGATTGTGGTGTAAATTTGGAATGATCCAAGTGCAAAGAAAATGGGAAATGCATGAACCACAAGTTTAATGGATTCATTCTTTAGTCCTGCATTATATAAAAATCAATGATAAGCAAGATTCTAATTAAAAAACACCTTCCGATCAACATTCCAAGGCAGTTTCAAACATGTGCACTGTTGCCTGTACCTTATGGCAGCACATACTGCTATCCATGATGTGATGTGATTGATTAGAATTCTATTGCAGTGAGTTAATCACAGAAGAAAAGTTGTACAGGGATGTGTTAATATTCACCAAAAATTAATAACAATGCATAATTGGGTGCTTTTGAGGCCACTTTGGGTGAAATACACCCAATTTAACTGAATTGGGTGCTTTTCAGGCCTTCTGCTCGAATCCGCCCAATGCATGTGAATTGGGTGGATATCTTTTTAAAAGCACCCGTTTCATGTAAATTGGTGCTTTTAAATGCCATTTTGATAGAATTTGCTCATATCACATGAATTAAGTACTCTGACTTCAGAGTTGTAAAAGCCAAATCAGGTCTTTTGAAGTGCTTCCTCTGCCATTCTTCTAAAGCAGATCTTTTCTTTCACAAAATGTGCTATCTTCAGCAGATAGCAAAAATAAGAACATTGCTGCAAAGTAGTTTTTACTCATTTCTGGTCTCTATATTTTGGCAACAATGGCTTGTACTGATAGAATAACATTCAATATAATGAACATAGGTGTCTTCAGAAATTTCCAGTCTCTTCAGGAATCACACCACACCACTAAATAAACTAGGTGTAGCAGACTACATCAGTGCCGAGACAGTGTTGGCGTCCCAAATATGGCACTTTGCCTAAATGAAGAGTCAAAAAATGTTGATAAGTTGTGTCTTTAAATGAAATTTGAAATTAATCATAATGTGTGGACTAGTATCAAACCATTTGGATGGTAAAGATTTTGTCTTTGCCATTTTTGTATAATTTCTGAGGGTTTGGGGAAACTGTGCAATTTTAATTTCTAGTAACATTCAACTGCGCATGGACATTTTGAAAACGTGCAAATCTTTCGATGCTCTGTAGCTAAAAAATCAGCCTGCATCATATGACTTTTTCATTTTTGTTGAAGAGGTATGGTCCTAATCTTCCCAAAAAATCTCGTTTTGAAATAACCAGTCGCTTTATAGCCGAGAAATTGATGTTTGGTGAGAGATCATTTTGTACACAAGTCTATGGGGAGTTATTTAGTGGTGTGATTCAAGTGTATGCACATGCGCACATAAAGGCGGTGTGCAAGTACACATGCACAATAGCAGTCTGAACGTGTTGGCATCACTGATTTGAGGAAGGTAACCAGAGCATACAAGAAGGCATTCTGGCTCTAAACACTTTCACAAACTTTCAAACAAATATTTGAATGCTTTTGAAAAGAAACATTTTTATTTTTTTTTTGCAAATTGGGAGGCTTTATATTTGATGGGTAACAAACGTGTAGTCTCACAAGCTTTTACGTAATCATTTGCAACCAAACCCCCCTTTGTTTATCAATAAGATTAACTTACGTAGCTGGGTGTATCCTTGTTAATCCGCCCTGAGTAGCGACCATTTGATAGACAATGCCACTGCTGTAACAAAAACAATAGCAAATGTTTCATTTACAAATTCCTATGTTACAAATCAATAATTCCGTTATTATATAATCAATTCTGGAAATATACAATAGTCTTTTTAAAACAGAATATTAACTGGGGGTGGGTTGGGGTGGGTCCACAATATCCCCAGGGTTGGCTACATCAGTCAGGGGTGGCACCAGGGTAAATTCTTAGGAAGGACAACCTATTACCTGATTAACTTATACAGGTAAAAAAAAACCTAATTTTAATGTTGTTTATTGCTTAACACCCCTGTTTTTTCTCAATTTTGAAATCTTATGGGGTGGCCACAAAACCAATCAAATTTCTTGTCAACATGATAAACCACGGCTAATGCAAATAGCCTTTACATTATAGGCCAGGGGTTTCTCAATTATATTACCTGAAGGGCCAGATAATCCTGAACATGTTTCAAAGTTCCCAACATGAGGGCCAAATACACCTGAAATTCTTATGTTTCCCTTTATATTTTAGAACAAGTTGAGGGCCAAAAATCAATAGTTGACAGGCCGGATTTGGCCCGTGGGCCACCAATTGAGAACCCCTGTTGTAAGCTTTCATTCATTGCTACTCACTTAGTGTTGGCAGGCTGAGTTTTCCACTCCTCCAAAAGTTCCTTTGTAATTCTTGCATCTATAAACAATTTCTTTACCATATTATTATCACCTGAAAGAGGAAAAATAAATGGGAAAGTTATATTACTATTGTTGTCATCTTCCATATTAACCATAATAGCCAATTATTTAATAACAACAAAACTCGCATATTGTCTTGGGCCATCTTATAATTACTGCAATTAGTCTCCTGCCTAATATTTTATGGGATTAATCCTGAATAAGACTGGAATGGGAGTCTAATATCCAGAATGTAAACATCAATATTGCATGAAGTTTACAAAAATTAGCATTTTCATTGGCCATACAAACATTTGGACATGTACATACATCAACAAAATCTGCTATCTCTTACAAAAACACAATTACAAACACTTTGAACCATATTCTTGAAAGGAGTTGCAGCTGATATTAAGCTAAACCCAGTTAGATTTAAGATGTTTAAAAATATTTTCATGCCTTTATCTAAATGTGGTTTTACCTTGCAGTGATTTCAAACTAAAGTTGTGTTGGTTTAGCATCTTTCAAGAATATGTTTTAACTTTCATGAAATGTTCTGAGACATAATGATGTGAGATTTTGACCACCACTTATGCTCCTGGAGAAAGTTGTGACAATAGAGGTCTTTCACCTCACTCATGCATAATCTATAACAAAAGGTGTTAGTTCCGTAGTATTCGTCATTCAGATCAATTTAATACCGGACCTTAAAGTACCTGTGCTATTCAAAGTGTGACCCATACTTTTATGCATACATATCCAACATGCATGTCGTTCTTTAGATTGAGAAAGTCTCCAGAAATTTGGAATGGACTTTGCCATTCCGGCAAGATGCTGCTAATCCGAAAGGTGGAAGACCTATATTGTTCCAGACTGGAGCTATTCATTATTTGAGTGCTGATCACAATAGCAGTATCGATTTATTCTGTAAATGTTATCAAGGATTGTAATTGCAAACCTGGCACAGGTAGCTAACCTCATGATATAGTGGTCTGGGGTTCAAATCCCACTCCCGTTTCTTTGCATTATATTTTTTTTCATTATTTTTTCAGGTTAGAGGGGAAAATTTTAAGTCCAAAAAAGATAAGAAAATCCAATAGCTCTCCTTTGGGGTTAGTAAGGGAGACCTGCTGCTCGAGCATGATTGGTGGTCAAAAATTCTAGCATGCATGATGTAAATTGAACTGATATTTTGATAAGTGTCCTATTGACAGCAAGGTTAAAGCTACGTCAATTCTACAAGAAATAACTTCATTGTACAAGTCCATATACAACCCAAATTTCTTAAAGCTAAACAAAATTTTATTCCACACCTGGCCAATGGTATTTTACTTAGATTTTGAAACATATCAATTGCATGTATGTATGCATACATTATCAACACATTAAAATATAAAACCATGACAAATGGGACACCTTAAAGACACGAGACACCTAATGACACATGAGACACCTAATAACTCGAGACACCATGACACATGACCTGATTAACACATGAGACATCCTGATGACACAAGACATTTTGATGACACAATCTTGATAACACAATATATCCTAATGACATGATACACCCTATGACTCATGAGACAGCCTGACATAAGACACCATGACACGAGACACCTTAATTACACCTGAGAGCTAATTGACACATGACATACTGATTGGAAATACTCTCATGGAACAAGACACCACACCGCATGAGTACACCCCAATATCACTTAAGATATCCTAATGACATAAGACACCTTAATGATACAAGACACAAGACACCATGACACCCTAATGACACATGAGACACCCTAATGACACATGAGACACCCTAATGACACATGAGACACCCTAATGACACATGAGACACCATGACACATGAGACACCATAATGACACATGAGACACCATAATGACACATGAGACACCATAATGACACACGAGACACCATGACACGAGACACAATATCCGAGACACCCTAATGACACACGAGACACCATAATGACACATGAGACACCATAATGACACATGAGACACCATAATGATACATGAGACACCATAATGACACATGAGAAACCATAATGAAACATGGGACACCATAATGAAACATGAGACACCATAATGAAACATGAGACACCATAATGAAACATGAGACACCATAATGACACACGAGATGCCCTATAAACAGATGGCTAGAACAGCAGTTTAGTAGTATATTGGAAATTATCCCGGTCTTATATTTTTTTGAGTTAGGTCATTTCAATTACCAATTTACCAGTGAAACATACAAATAAAAAATAATGACTGAAAACGTATTTACAAATTACATTGATTCCATCAAAGTTATTAGTTTTCAGTTTGATACTGATTAATTTTCTGTATTTTTAAATTAAAATTAATCAGAAAGGTTAGTGTATCTTCGAGCATCCCAATCATTATCTGATGAAATAGAATAACGTGCAAGAGTACAAAAAATAATCCAGTATATGGAGTATACAAACTGAAAAAAATATTCTAAGGCTGATAAAAACACACCTGAAGAGATTGGAAGCAAAGCTGTGCTTCAATGTTAACAGTCATTCAGTATTTACTCTGTACAGGGGTTTTAGGTAATAATTATGGTAAAAGCCAGGCGGTGGCGGCCAAGCCTCATTCGTTATAGCAACTCACTAAAAATGTCAAACGAAATTACAGCAATACAGAGTGCAAACCACAAACCAATTTGGGTGCTTTGATGTGGGTCGGCCATGGGTTTTTCCCATGACCCACATACGACCTCGTCCTCGTTCATTGATTATTAATACCAAAAAAATCAGAAATAAGTTCAACTCCAACGGTTTTGGAATAAGAATATATTCCTTGACAGCATATAAAAAATTCAGAATTTTTCGTCAAGATTTTGCTTTTACGTGTTAAACAAATGGCGACGTCTGAAATTTGGATTTCTTGGCCGCCCTCCCATGGTAAAAGCCATAAATGCATAATCCCCATTGTACCTACTCTGTATCATGTTCTTGATTCTGTTATTAGAATAAAATGCATTATATACTTCATTAGTAGATTTGTGTTCACTTATTGGTTAAAAGAGGTTCACATGAAAAGAAATAATCCCAATTTGCTCACAAATGATAGTCTAAGCCATTGGAAGAATAGAGAGATATTTTACACACAAAAATAACATACTAAAAAACACACATAGGGGCATTAATAAGAGGCTAAAGGCATCCAGGTAATTTCTAGGCTATTTTTAAGTTTGCCGTAACTTTAATCAACAAACGTGTCTATCACATGAATATTATAGACTCATACTCATTGATATTAAAACCATCAAGGTCACAGACCGGTCAAACAAGGTGCATGCCATGGGAATCAACTCTGGCGTGTGTTTTCTAGTGTTAAATGCCATTTCCGTTGTCTGCTGAATAAATATCACTGGAGTCAATTCTGTTTACCCAAAAGGGCACTGATTTGGTCTTAATCATTTCAGGTGAGGGTTAATGTATAATATAAAGCTTTTTAATTACAACCATGCAAGAATATCAATTTTGAAAAATCTTGAGGACTCATTATTTTTCAAATATGCCAGTGTCTCTTTAATTTCCACTACAGATGTATGTTTGTCTGAGAACTTGTGATGGCCATTATAGCTATCATATCATTTAAGTGAAATGCTACAATCACATGGCTTATAGCCTTCATGCATAAGTTACAATAAGGATAAAATGAACTATACTAACAGCCTTCTTGTACATTACTTTGTATGTGTACTTTTGAAGGTATTAGTCACTGTGAATCCACACTGCTCTCGAACATACTTTTTTCAGTGTTTTTGTATTGGCGATTCAATATTTTCCTAGACAACAACTACACTAAGGCATGCTCCCTTGTTGAGAAGAGGGATCAACTGACAGATTTTTCAACTTGCTTGCTGAATTTACAACATTGAAGAAACTATCAACTATAGCTTGGTATGTGGCCTTGTTCAAAGATCAGGCTACAGTGTAAATTTGCATTTTGTGGGGACACATTGCAGAACTACACGCAACTGGGACTCATACTTCACTGCAATGCAGTGCTGTGTATATTTATTAATCTTTTCCTGGAGATGGCCAGCGCATGTTAGTGTTTAAAAAAAATGTGCCCTTGGCTGTATTCGAACCAGCCAGGCTTGGTAGAGGAGCGATAGATATTATCTATAGGTGTTAGGTCTGTGTTGCTGCTGTGTTGTATGAAGTGAAGTATGAATGGACCTTAATTGTGGCATTGTATAGGCTCATATTTTACATTTATACATTGCTATTCATCACTTTGCCTATTACTAATCCACCAAAAGCATTTTGCTAATTCTTTCCTCTCACGCCACATTACTGACCATTCCAAAATACATCAAATACTTCATTGCTAATTCTATCAACTCATACTATTTACTGACCATGCCAAGCTCGGGTACTCATACTGAACTCTATGATATTTTCTATGGTCATAAAAAATGCTCGCAGTCCCCGGACCGGAATGTCGTCTGTCATCGAGGTTTGTGAATGGGACCAGAGGTCACATGAGGTCCCAAGGTCAGATGAGTCCCCACAGGAACCACGCCAACCCCTTCGGTCCACCAAGTTACTCATGGGAGACATTACGGAAACTTACCGGGATGCAATATATAAGAGTGAACATTTTGACCACGACAGACACACCCACATTACACACAGACCTACACCAGAGTAATCCCTATGTGCTTGCTGCAATTCGTGCAGACGACACAAAAAAGTCGAACTTGTTCCCAAGAAAGAGGCAAATAAGCAATCATTTTTGGCAAATACCTGGAAATCCATGGGACAGATCGGGAGGACAAGATCATGGGAAAGACACAGTGAAACATAGAGTCATATGTCTGAGCAACTACAATACATGGACGGTGAACATTGAGCTTAGCATAATTTGGTCTCATGGTGATAAATTTTAACGTATTGGCTTCAATAACTGTTTCCTATATATTCTCAAAAATGAAAAATAAAGTTAGTTAATGCAGGAAAATATAGGGGGAAATCATGCAACATAATGAAGATACATTATCATTACAGAACAATATTACATACATAAATCCTAAAATGGGCATATATCATTGGGATGAAAGATTGATCCAAGCATTCACGTCTTCAATTTACATAATATATACAAATGGAGGTAAATTGGCCCACCTTTATCATTGGTGGCAGAAGACAGACGACAGAGACAGACAGACGCAGAGAGACAGCCAGTCAGTTCAAAGTAACAAACCCATCTACCTAACCTTTTCTGAACCATTTAAATCCTGATACATTCTGTATAGGTTATAGGTCAGTGATTTTTGTGATGGTTCCAAATGACCTGCAGGTTCATTGGGAAGCCATTCAAAAAAAACATAGCTAAGATAGGCTTGTTTGTATTATTTGAATGCATTTTACCTGCTGATCTGAATATGGTAATGAAAATGGAATTTTTTTTGGAAAAAAATGAGAAAGAATACTAACTGTGCCATTACAGTTGCAAGCCATGG
Organism: Ophioderma brevispina; assembly: GCA_023653785.1. Classification (NCBI taxonomy): domain Eukaryota; kingdom Metazoa; phylum Echinodermata; class Ophiuroidea; order Amphilepidida; family Ophiodermatidae; genus Ophioderma; species Ophioderma brevispina. The sequence goes on from JAMKCH010062192.1 coordinate 152,294, forward strand.
CAAAAAAGGGTTTACTACCTAATTAGTACTCTCTTTCTCTCTAACAGTCAGACACTTATAGCAACGTACATTTTAAACAAAACCATTAACTGCACAATCTAAAAACTTCACTCAGCTGGGTCGTCCTTTGCCATGATTTTATTCAGTCACTGGTGCCAAAAATCCTTTAAGGGGGGCCCCGTTGACCTCTTCAATAAAACATTCTTGCACACCGACTTAGAAATAACTACAGCCACTACGGTTTATCAAAATTCTTTGGGGAAGGGCTGTGTAGTAGTAGCATTGTCAAAATGTGGACAAAAAAAATGCATGTACACAAGATAGGGACACCAAACCCAATGAATAATACTCTTTTTGTACCCGCATATTCATGTAATATTACCCTTGTAAATTGGGTTATGGAAATGAGACATGTCCCATATGTCATGGGCGTTTCACACCACCCGCGAACAACTCGATATGAACGATGTTCCCTAGCCACCACGCTAGAACTCAATCTTCCTGACAGGCGTAAATATCATCTCACCACCGCCTACACGAGTGATGAAACTTCGCCATTGCACTAGGGATATTGACTTGTTTTTCGGATCCTGATTCAAACCTAGCTCACATTTAAAAAAATATATCATTTTGCTCTTATAGCTGGGTGTAAATCATATAATTAAAAAACATCTGATTCATAACATTTACACGACGCTCAGGCATGTTGCTATGTAAGTAAGTACACTAGCAACCAATACCGCATGAATATACACAATGCCGCAGCCCTGATATATGTTCTTATTTTTTATTTTAAAAAAATCCAGCGTCAGATCACTGAAAAAAAATCAGGGAGTAACTAATAAGACTTAATTAAGATATAAAAAATAAAAATTTTTTTTTTTTTTTTTTTTTTAAGGTTTTTCTTTTTTTAAATTTGTCAAATTTCACGCCGAACTTGGTGTTTTTTTTTTTTTTTTTTTTTTTTTTACATTTTAGTGGAAATGGGTTAACAATATAATGATAGATGTATAAATAAGGGTTTTACCGATGTTGTGTGAGGTGATGCTATTTCTTTTGTTTACTTTAAATTCAGTCTTCATAATTTGTTACTGGGAATTTCATATCAAATTGAGGTTTAAATTCTCAAAAATTTATATTTGAACTGTTACTAGGGAGGGTTTACAAGTGTAAACTGTAAGTTGGTAAAAGAGCGTGACCGCCCATGAAAATAGCGTTTTTATGGGGAAAATTAGAAAAAACCGTATTTTGTTGCTGGTGGTGTCGGGTGAGGCTATACCTCACTGGGGATGTTGACCGACACTAGCCTTTCGTTATGCTCTTAGGTAAACACACATCTTTATGCATCTGTGACAAAGCATGTTGGAAGGATAGCTCATGGTAGACTCAGCGAGGAAGTATTAACTCGCCACATGAAACCTATTCTTTTGCCGATTGGCATCTCCATCAAATTAATGAATTTGTTAACTATTGCCCAAGGGATTGCTGGGAAGTTGCTGAAAAAGGCTTCATCCACTTAACTACAAGAGGATAAGGTGCATGGATGAGGGATATGCACTGAGTTTCT